>BPLR01002461.1:0-197138 GCA_021605095.1 Caerostris extrusa
TCCGCAAACAGAACACTCTGTAATAGGCATTTACTACATGAATGCAATCTATGTACAAAGTGTCCCATCTGGACATATTGAGCAAACATTTTTAAGCGACAGTTTTCACGGGAGCTCTGCAAACTGTGATAGCTGTGTTTGCGCGTCTATTAGAGTGGATTAGGCAGATAGATAGCTGGGACTGTGCGTGGCTAATTCTTGCAGATTTCGAGACAGGGAGAGGCTTTTTCTTTTCTCGGGATAGAGTTGTCAGCCCTATGCTTAACGCTCTACAGGATTAATGGAATAAAGTGGATTCCGAACTACTTCAAAACATCCATTATATTGCCGGAATGAGCCCGAAACCTGTGGGGCCATAGCGCTGGACACTCCCCCATTGTAATTTTACTATAAGAATAAGATAAAAAAAATTATAACACACAAACTCCCTCAACAAAGTGTCTTATTTCAAGAACCCATGCATGATCGTAACAGCTGAGTCCAAATGACAAAAAGTAATTATTTTCCGGAAAGAAAAATATCTATAACCCAATATTTCATAACCCTACATATAGTACACAAATCATCCTATCAAAATACTGTTAGACATATTGGAAAAGCTGAATTACGTTAAGCAAATTATCCTTTGAGTTTATTAATACACATATCAATAGACTGAAGGAAAAAAGTTTGATTAAAAATTATGTCCACAAACAGAACACTCTGTAATAGGCGTTTACTACATGAATACAACCTAGTCAACCTAGTGTACAAAGTGTTCCATCTGGACATATTGAGCAAACATTTTTAAGCGACAGTTTTTCTGATCGGAACCTACGGTTTAAAGTGGATTACGAATCACTACCATGATATCGCCGGGACACGAACCTGAAACCTGTGGCTATAGAGCGCTAATCACTCGGTCATCGGGCCTCATTGTAATTTTACTACAAGAATATGCAAAAAAGGTCTAAAAATTAGAACACACAAAGTCTCTCAACAAAGAACATTCTGTAACAGACATTTACTACATGAATACAGCCTATATACAAAATGTTCCATCTGGACAGATTGAGCAAACACTTTTAAGCAACAGTTTTTCTGATCGGACGACCTACGGTTTAAAGTGGATTACGAATCACTACAAACATCCATGATATCACCGTCACTCGAACCCGAAACCTGTGGCGATAGAGCGCTGATCACTCGGCCATCAAGCCCCACTGTAATTTTGCTACAAGAATATGAAAAAAAAAAAAATCTAAAAGTAGAACACACAAAGTGCCTTATTTCAAGAACCCATGTTTGATCATAACAGCTGAGCCTAAATGTCAAAAAGTAATTATTTTCTGAAAAAAAAATGTCTATAATCCAATATTTGATAACCCTACATAACAAATCATCCTATCAAAGTACTGTTACAGACATTACCATATCCGAAAAAGCTGAATTATGTTAAGCAAACTATCCTTTGAGTTTATAAATACAGTAAATGATATTGGTATATTGAAAAAAAGTTTCATTAATAATTATGTCCACAAACAGAGCACTCTGTAATAGGCACATATATACAAAGTGTCCCATCTGGACATATTGAGCAAACATTTTTAAGCGACAGTTTTTTTCACAGGACGAGAGCTCTGCAAACTGCGATCGCTGTGTTTGCACGTCTATTAGAGTGGATTAGGTGGATAGATAACTGGGAGGTGCGTGACTAATTCTCGCACACATGCACGTCAATCAAGGCGGCGGAAGCCGGCCGAAAGGAATGTTTCTCGCATCACAACACAGTAAACAGAGCACTCGATGCCGCCATTGTAAACACCTAACAATGCGGCATTCATTTGGCTCATTTTTTTATTTCATTTCATCTGGGGTTTTCTCTTCTGTATCTACTACGTGATAAATTGTTTGTGGTTATTAAACAGATGATGGCAGAGATCATTAAGCAGTGCTCTCAAGTCATATATTCAATTTTTTTCTTTGTTAAATTACTACAGATCTAATTAGGTGCATATACATATACTTCTAATGTATATTATACTAATATGCTTCTAATATACTATACTTTGATTCTTCTAATATACTATACTATGAATTTTTTAATATACTATACTATAATGCTTTTAACATAATCAAGGCCAGTGACTGGTGATCGGTAACAGAGGTTTTCGGGTTCGTGGCCCGGCGGTGCCATGGATAAACATCCATGGCACCGCCGGAAGTGGTTCAGAATTCACTTTAAACAGTAATGATTGTAGAGTGTTGACCGTTGTGCTGATAGCCCTACCACGTAAAACGAAGAGATCTCATGTTTCGGAATCTGTCAGTAGGCAGGCGGACTTGGCCCACCATGGCGCTGTTGCCCATTGAATTTTTTCGCTTCATCAACAACCTTTGTGCTGTTCGTAGTGTACACAAGTGAAACACGAACCCCACCAATGATAAATCTTATGAAAGATTAAAATTTATTGATACTTTCTTGGAAAAATTAAAAAATGAAGACAGGCATTACATGTTAACATTTAAAATATTATTCTTCATAGGCGCAACAACCCCCATGGTGTGCCAAGGCCGTCTGTCTACTACCAGATTCCGAAACATGACGTGTTTCTCCTTTTACAGTGTAGGAATGTCATCCCCACAACCAATTGTCATATTTCACAGGGATCTACCGTTTAAAGTGGACTCCGAACCACTACAAACATCCATGACACCACCGGGACTCGAACTTTGTCTCACCGAACGCCAGAGCTCTAGTCACTTGACGATCAGGTTCCTCAGCTAAGCATTAGCGTAGCTATAAAAGCAATTTTTAATGGAACATTAAGATTGCTTAGACGCATTGGTTTTATTGAGAAATTACAATTTTCATTAAATTAATAAATGTGACTTTTTTTCGTTCTTAGTAAAAAGAAGTAATAAAAAAAAAAAAAAATTTTAAAAGTCAATTCCTACTTTTTTTCACTCTATTCACTCCTTAACAAATAATTTTCATTCATTTTTTTAAGTTTACCTGGCGCCATCTATTAGTAGATATATTCAATTTAAATCTAAATAAATCTAAAATTAATCAATTAATTACTGAATTAATATTTGAAAAAACTGTATTAACATCCAGTGTCATCTACTACAAGTTTCAAAAAAATGCATTTGAACTTGCGTGGATGAATAAAAAGTATTTTATGAACGATTGAAAATTTGAACAAGATATATATAGAGAGAGTGTGAGCTAATAGAAGGAATCGAAAAAAAAAGGACTACAACAGTATTGTATTTTTTAAGTTATAGGAAACAGAAAATCACAAAATACCTTCAAGCACTAATTACATCCCTGCAGGCAAACATTTAACTTCATTTATTATGTTATTTAAATTACGTAATCTATTCCATTTAAATTATTAAAATAAAATTAAATAGCCCATTGTTTTGTTTAATAAATTGCAAATATTAAAAACGTTAATTTAAAAATGCTAAAATTCAAAATCTTAATTACCTTGTATATGAAGGACATCGTATGTATTTTTTAAAAAAATGAATATTTATAATATTATTACACAGAGTTAGATAACGCATTCATGTTTTTGTTCCGTCAGGTAGAGGAGTTTTAATTATAAATTTATCAACTCAAATATTAAGGAAACAGTTTACAAAACTTCAAGGATTTACTATGCTCTTGGAAATAATTAAAGAAAGTTAGATAGTTAAAAATAAAATATAAATTTTTAACAATCATATATATAAAAAAGTTATACATTATTTAAATAGGGCCTGAATGGCCAGCGCTCTGGCGCTCGATACCACAGGATTCGGGTTCGAGTCCCGGCGGTGCCATGGATGTCTGTAGTGGTTCGGAATCCACTTTAAACCGTAGGTCCCGGTCTAATAGGATCGTAGAGCGTTGTGGGAGCATTGTTACTCCGCGTCCGTGGCTTATCTTCAAGTTACACGCGCTCCCTGGGTAATGCAAAGTGGTAACGTCTGTGCAGCGCTTGCCTTAAGGCATCAAAACCAAGCTGTTTAAGTGTTTGCCAGCTGCATTAGAAAAAAAAAAAAAAAAAAAACATTTATTTAAATGCAACAAAAGTTTTAAAAAGTGGATCTAAATAAACGTTCATTTAGATTAAATTATTGTTTTCAAAATTTAGAAACTTAGTACAGTAGAGGTCAAACCTCGTAAGTCGAAAACTTCCACAACTCAAAAAAATTTTTTGTTCCCTTCCCTTCAAACCCCAAGACCTCCATTACTCGAAATTTCAACCCTCTATATGTCGAAATAATTAGTTAATCCCCACAAACCATTTTGGTATATATTTTCCTTCCGCAACTCGAAAAAAAAAAAAATTGGACCTCTGTATCCCGAACATTAGCAATGTTTGGTTTTACAACCTTTATCACTCGATCATTTGAAATTATTTCGGAAATATTTTGATTTTTTTATTGTAGTACATAATATAACTTTTAAGTTGCAAATAAACGTGTTTATTACCTCTGTAACTTGAATTTTTATTTATTTTACATCTCTAACTCAAAATAAGTTAGAAAGGATCTAAACCTCTACAAGCCGAATATTTCCTTACAAAATCCGCGTAAGTCGAAATCCTCCATATATTGAAAATTCTATAACTCGAATTATATGGCGTCTTCCTTGAAGTTCGACTTACAGTGGTTCTACTGTATAGTGTGATCTTTCGCCACTAAAGAGGCAGATGATAGCAGATTCAACCGAATCAAAATTTTCTGTATCTATGTGAAGGATTAGCTCGTTGATTTTATTGGCTGAAACGTCGTTCCGTTGGGTTTGAAGAAGTAGAAAAGAAGGTGCGAAAGTTGTAAGAATTGGATATAAATAAACGTTCATTTAGATTGTTTTCAAAAGTCAGAAACTTGGTATATTGTGGACTTTTCTACTAGAGTAACAGATGATAGCGGCTTCAACGTTATCCAGAATATCAGGGGCTTGTTACGTTGCAGTCAAATAAATTTTGTTTCTACTTCGTTTTCTTCAACGACCACCCCTAGGGATGGCATCAGAGGTTAGTATTTTCCTCTTTGAATCTGAGCGGCCTGATGGCCAAATGGGAGCGTTTCTGGTCTTTGGTATGACAGGCTTCAGGCTCGAATCCTGGCGGTGGCATGGATGTTTGTTAGTGGTTCGGAATACACGTTACACTGTAGGTCTGGGTCTAAATAGCCTAAAGTGTGCACAAAATGACCGTAGAGCTACGAACCAAACCAAATTTTCGTAACTGAAGCATGGATTTTTCAGTCTATGAATTTAAGCTTCACTTGTCGATTCGAACCTATGTCGCTCTAATTTGGTTTTCCTTTATATTGTCTGCATCTAAATTAATAATAAATTGTATACATATAAAAGTAGTTTACAAAAAATATGTTAAAACTGTGTGTATGATGAAATTATGTACATAAAATGCTTGTTTAAAAACAATATAGACGTTTTTAAAATCGAATGCAAAAAATATTTATGAGTCATGATAATTGAGCAAAACTACCTGTGAGTTCCTAGATTGTTATGATTTATTTGCAATGAAATATAAATGAATAAAAACTAATGAAAACTTCATACTCTAAATAAATTCATCTGCTTATCAACCATTTTGCTCGAGTAAACCGTTATGTATTCATTTTTAAACCTGAAGGTTGCGTGGAAGAATTCTAAGACCTGGTTTGTAGGAATGAGCTCAATGTGAAGAACAAAACGAACGACTTGACAAGGTGCCAAACAGAACAAAGTTTTTGGTGAATTTGTGACATCAGCTGAAGTTTTTAGTGTAGATGACTTCATGGAATCACTTTTTAAATTGGCGGATCGGCAGTTCTTATTTTTTTGAGTTTGGTATATTGAACCAGTTTTCGAGCTTTTTACTCATGCTTTAACAAGAGAATGTGTTTTCACACTTCCTCCTGTATTATTCAATTAATTGTCTAGGGTTATTTTCTGTTATATAGATATCAATGTATTCTTACTAAGCAGAAAAAAAAAACCCCTCTAGTATTTAAAATTGGATATCCCTGACTTTTAAGAAAAATCTTTTTCAAATTGTACAATATCATAAAGGAAAAAAAAAATATAAAAGTTTTTTTAACTATTATTTTTGAATGCTTTTGTAGCAGGCAGAGTAATTCAAGGGTCCTGATGACCGAATGATCAGCGGTCTAGCGCTGGGTGTCACAGGTTTCGTGTTCGAGTTCTGACAATGCCTTAGATGTTTGTATTTGATAGGAATTCACTTTAAACCGTAGGCCCCGGTCTAATATGACTACAGCATTGGACGTAGGGGCTGACAATCCTACCCCGTAAAAAAGAAAACAACATCCCATGTTTCGGAACCTGCCAGTAGGCAGAAGGCCTTGGCCCACCATGGACTGTCATATTGAAGAATAAAGTGATTCATGCACTATTTATGGTCGCTGTTAGGGCTCGTTGCAGTCACGGTTTTCAAGTACAAGGAATATCAACGGAATTTGTGTCAGTGTGTATAAGTGTCTTGCATTAATAATCAGGTTTCTTGGAAGGATTTTTGGCTTTTTCCCGTACGACTTGCGAATACGGCCATTTATGCTAAAAAATATCCCAGACGACAATATTTTCACCTTTATACCTCATCAGTGAGTTGTTCATGGCATATATCTGCGGAATATAAGGTGAACTAATGTTCAACAACAAGATAATAATAATAAAGCTAGCTAATAATAGCTGAACTACAGGAGACGGATTAGAAACACAACAAAGTAACCATTTGTAATTCATGAAATTATGCAATAAAGAAGTAAACAATTCATAGTTGCAATATGAATATGAATATGAGTATCTACTTCAAAAATATCTATGATTTTTATGAAGAGCAAGGCTGATGACATTTGACTACTTTATTTGACAGTGATTATAAATTGAAAAGTTCACAATCTTTCGATCATTTTATTTCACCAGAATGTCATAAATTATTAGATAAAAAGTAAAGCTCTATATAACAAAAGAAATGAAAAAGTTCTATACATTTTTACTGTTTTGAGTTTTTAAAATCGTTTTCATTAAAATGATAATTCTATAGATTCACAATTCTACCTTTTATCGATAATTCAAATTTATGAATGGCTTAACCAAACTATATGTTGTTCATGATATATCATTAAATGTTTAAACAAAAATTTGAAAATAAAACGTCCGTTGTCACATTTTTTTCCTAAGCAGGTCCTGTCATTGATTTTTTCTAAGCATATAAACATAATCTTTATTTATTTATTTTTTATAAAAAAATTATTTACCTTGTTTATCGCAGGTGCAAATATTAGAGTTTCTAGTTTGATTTGTTACTCTTTTTTTTTGGCATTAATACAGTGGTTACCTCGGTATGTACGATTCGGAATAAGTGCGACTTGATATCGATCCTGTTTGCACAGGAATTTAAGAAAATCTTGAAGTAGGAAGATTAACAAATGACAGAATTTTAGCAAGCGTCAAATACTGTCGATGGTCTTCAACCAGTTAAAAAAGGGAAAAAAGTACATTTGATATTGTACATTTTCATTTAGATAAGTAGTTAATTAAACTGTTTTTGTATTTTAGTATTTAGCAGCATTATCATTTTATACAATCTCCTGTATATCTTATATGCCAATAACAATATATATATATATATATTCATGGGAACTGTATGTCCTGGTCTAATATGATTGTAGAACGTTGATCATAGATAGGACTGACAACCCTATTCCGCAAAAGATAAGCATATCCTGTCTCGAAATCTGCCAGTAAACAGAAGACCTTGGCCTGCCATGAGATTGTTGTACCAATGAAGAAGAAACTATGGAAGGTGTCTTATTGATGGATATTCAAGGGCTATTCACTTTGATGCCGTTATAAACGAACTTTTTATTAAAACTAATGGATCTTTTCCTTTTACATCTTATACAAAAGATTAGTTTGGTTCACGTCAAGGATAAGGACGTATATCGAGGTAATACTGTATCTTTAATCTAGAAGCCCAGATTACTAACTTGTTGAGGGACTTTGTGTGTTCTAATTTAAGATTTTTTTCATATTCTTGTAGTAAAATTAGAGGCCTGATGACTAGCGCTCTGGCGCTACAGGTTTCGTGTTCGAGTCACGGCGATATCACGGATGCTTGATGTGGTTCGAAATCCACTTTAGACAGTTAATCATGTAGAGAGTTGGGCATAGGGCTGACATCTCTACCTCGTAAAAAGAAAACATCTCCTGTCTCGAAATCTGACATTAGACAGAAGGCCTTGGCCTACCATGGGAGGATGAAGAATGAATGAATGAAGAAGAAGAACCTATGGAAAGTGTCTTATTAATAGATATTCAATAGCCTTAAAAATCTATCAATAAGATGTATATATTTTGATGGCAATAAAAATAGAACTTTTTTTTATTAAAAATGGATGAGTCATTTACCTTTTTCATCTTATACGAAAATTTCATTTGGTAAAGTCCAAGAATAAAGATATACATTGAAGTAATATTGTATCTTTAATTTAGAAGCCCAACCTACTAACTACCAGGCCACTATGGAATCTGTTGTTTAATTATTTGTCCTACATTATCTCTTAATTTACTATTCCAATAATAGAACCTCCTCTGATTCAATCCCACAACGTTCCATTACGAAATACTGCAGCAGTAGCCTGCGAAACAATACTATACAGAGTGCGGTGGGGGTATGAATCAATCAATGGGGGCTTCTGTTTTCCCTCGTCCACCCCCACAGTGTGGCTTACCAATGCTAATGACGCAGCGGGGAGGGATGGCTCCAGGTGCTTGGACACGCGTCACTGACCGCAACTGTCGCTGCGGCCAAGAGGTCACTTTGCAGCGACATGAGTCGACTCTTAAAACGACTCGACAAAAAAGGAACGGGCACGTCAGCAGCGGGGGTGCGTGAACGATAACTCTCGCCACGGCTGCAAGGGACATTTTGTTGAAACGAAAAAGGCCGTTTACAGTCGCCGGCACGAAAGCCCGCAGGTTTTTGTGACTCGCTCAATTCTGCGAGTTCCATTTATCAGAGAAGAATTTAAAAATAAACAGCGTATTCGTGGATTTGAAAATATAAGAGAGATAATCTTCTCAGATTCTTTATCATTATCATGAAATTTATCTATTGTCTTTCTCTTTAAAAATTATGAAATTTGGAAATTTCATTTATTTGTCTCTGAATTTATCGTTTCTTTCAAAATCTCTTTTACAAATAGTACGACAAAAATTAATTTTTAAATAATTAAAAACCTTATACTTTTATTGTCATCAGATGTTTACATCGCCAGATGGTGCCAACCTTAAAAACTGGCGGGCGCCATTAATTTAATTGAAAAAAAAAAAAAGTTATAAAATTTCTAGCGTTATTTTTCAATTTATTTTTCAAACTTATAATATATTTTTTAAAAATAAATACGAACAGATTAAAGGAGAAAAAAAAAATATTGGAATTCTTGCATGAGAATATTTGCTTTATTTAACCATTTAAGATTAGTTATTTAAAATGTTAAACAACGTATACATTGTGGAACATTTAATTCCGCACAAATGCTTAATTTAATAACATTTATCAAAATTTAAAAATGTCTAACTATAACTGCGTTATATTTGATAGTAAATGTACTTTTTTTAAAAATATGCATTTTATCTCTATTTTTATTTTGTGTGTGTGTGGAATGCACAACCTGTAAGCATGGCTGCATATGAAAAGGTTAGTATAAAAGGACTACTTACATTAAGAAATAAATAAAAAAAAAATTTATAATATCAAACCGAAATCTCAAAATTGAACATTTTTTCAATTTTTGGGTCCCTTAATTTCTTTTAAAATTTTAGATAGATTATTGAATATCATGTATTTCATACAAAATCGTGCAACTAATTACAACAATAACTATTTGTATGATGCCATATTTCAATGATACCAAAATATTTTGAAATTATTAAATTTCCTATAACAATAAACTACAACAGATATTTTTACAACCTCGATTATAAATAGCATGCTACGCTACCTATATATTATTAAGAATTGCACAATCAAATTCAGGGAAGACATTTTAAATTCCATTAAGTCTGGTTTTTCATTATCAAATTGACTCAACACTTGCAAGTTAATAGTGTTTCAGAAGTAATATTACTTTACAAGACATTATGATTCTCTTTCAATTGGCAACAATTGCTTGAATCTATTACATAAGTAAACGATTTTCAAATTAGCAAAGAATGATTCAACATAGAACAAAGTAGCAAAGCCTCACACTTTCTGGCACAAGTAAAACTAAATAAAGGTTAGTAAATCGAAAGGTTACACAGTTGGCATTTTCGAAACCCTAACATAGATGGCATTCGGTTCCTTATTTTTCCATAGAATGGCATTTTGCAGCTTAAAATAACACAATTAATGACTTTTTCTGAGAATCACTTGTTGTGGTTTTCAGTTCTGTTGAATTTTTGACAAAAATGCCATGTTTTTTAATCTTTTTTTTTCTTCTTTAACGCAGTTGAGTAGTGATCCGGTTGCGTAAGACTTCTTGCCTTGTCCTCTTATTTTTAAACAATTCCGACTGTCTGGAAAGTTGTCTACGACTGCCATCTCTCTGTCTTGGAACATCCCCAAGAGTCGTACGTTGCCGTCTAATTGAGTGGTGACGATAAAAAAAGAAGAAGACAAAAGATATGAGGGAGTAAGGTATTCTTAAACTGTCGTACGAATATTTGGGGAAGAACACTTTTACTGCATTGAATTTGTGGTATTTGAAACATTTATTTTATAAGAATAATAGTAATGCCTCAAAGTTACTTGAATGATGTGTCCTACTGAAATTGCTTAAGTCATAGCTTACGCTGGAGTAGAATTTGGCGCCTGATGGCCAAGTGCCACAGGTTTCGGATGTGAGTCGGATGTTTGTAGGTATTCGGAATCCATTTTAAACCGTAGGTCCTGGTCTCATATGGCCATAGAGCGTCACAGACCAATCAGATTTCCTGTTTAGTAAATAGCCAGTTCTCGCATGTAATAGATATATCATCGAAATTAAATAATACATGCTTATTCAATCACATTTTACAAAATATTATATATTTTTAACATTATTATAACCATATTAAAAAAAGTGCAAAAAAAGTTTAATAAAGAAAGATGATAGTTTTTTTTTATGTTAATCAATTTTGATTTAATGATAATTACTAATTAAACTTATCGGTCCTTGATAGTAGAGTGATTAGCACTCTGTAACTCTGTGCTACAGATTACGGATTCAAATCCTGGTGATCCATGGGCGTTTGTAGTGTTTCGGAATCCACTTTAAGCAGTAGGTCCCGGTCTCATATGACCGTAGAGCGTCACAGAGCCCAATCAGATTTCTCACCCACATCATTCTCAAATCGTAAAGGAGCACCTCAACTCTACTCACAGTGTGGTGTGGTGTGGTGTAGTAAATTAGGCGTAGGGATGACAATCTTAAAAGTAAAAAAAATAGAAATCTGCCAGTAGGCAGACGGCCTTAATGGGGCTGTTGCCCCAATGAAGACAAAGGAATACAATTTATCATAGAAATAGATAAAAATTTGTTTAATTGATTCCAGTTTAGAAGAAAAAATATCAAAACAAATATTACAGTTCTTTATACAGTGAACTCTTTCAACTTTACTCAAATGCTTTAAAATAGCTGCAAATTTTTGAACAGGCCTTACAAAAATTCTAAAATCTTCCATTTTTCTAGAATTTTTCACATTTACCCTCTTGTATAAAAATTTATAATTGAAAAAAAAAACCAAAAATATATTCAGTAATGAAGCATAAATATTGATTACGCAGAATATTTTTGCAATCAATCAATGCACTAGAAATATGAAATTTAAAAGTCAAATAGATTTAAAAAAATGTATTGATAAAAATAAAAACAGATAAGTGATAGAGAATTAAGAAGGAAACTTAAACACTGACTATGAATTAAAATCTTTTTTTCTATTGTTTCTGTTCTTTTCGAATAAGTAAAATAATTGAATTACAAAGCTTCTATAGTATTGATCAATAAATCCAAAATAATAACAACAAAGATTATTTTAATCTTTCTGTTCGCTTAGAATAGGTAAAATAATTGAATTAAAAAGTAATTTCTAAGCACTATTATCGATAATTCCAAAATAATAGCAATTAATAATAAATTTAATTAAAAATAATATCTAATATTTCTGTTCTATTAGAATAGGTAAAATAATTGAATTAAAGAGTAATTTCTATGGTGGCACTATTTTTGATCCATAAATCCAAAATAATAGCAATTAATAATAATTATTTAATTTAAAATAGTTTTAATCTTTCTGTTCTCTTACAATAGGTAAAATAATTAAATTTCAAGGTAATTTATGTATTGGTACTATTTTGATCAATAAATCAAAATTAATAGCAATTAATAATAATTAATTGATTTAAAATAATTTTTAATCTTTCTGTTCTCTTAAAATAAGTAAAATAATTGAATTACAAGATAATTTCCCCTAGTGGCACTATTTTATATATATACTATTTTAAATATATATTAATATATCCAAAATAATAATGATTAATTAATTTAAAATTATTTTTAAGCATTCTGTTCTGCTAGAATAGGTAAAATAATTAAATTACAAGGTGATTTCTATAGTGGTACTATTTTTGATTTCAATTATTAATAATTAATTAATTTAAAATAATTTTTAATGTTTCTGTTCTCTTAGAATAGAATTACTACGTAATTTCTGTAGTGGCACTATTTTAATCAATAAATCTAAAATAATAAATTTTTTAAATTCTCTTAGAATAGGTAAAATAATTGAATTGCTAGGTAACTTCTATTTCTATAGTGCCCCTATTTTGATGAGTAAATTCAAAATAATAACAATTCATTAATTTAAAATGTTTTTAATCATTCCGTTCTCTTAGAATAGATAAAATAATTGAATTACAGTTCAATTTCTATTTCTATAATGCCACTATTTTGATCAATAAATCCAAAATAATAACAATTAATAATAATTAATTAGTTTAAAATAATTTTTAATCATTCCGTTCTTTTAGAATAGGTAAAATAATTGAATTACAAGGTAATTTCTATAGTTTAATTCTAATTTCGAGGTAATTTTAATTTCTATGACACTATTTTCATCAATAAATCCAAAATAATAGCAATTAATAATTATTAATTATTTTAAAATATTTTATTAATCTTTTGTTCTCTTAGAATAGGTAAAATAATTGAATTACAAAGGTAAGGAACTATTTTTAACAATAAATCCAAAATAATTGCAAAAAATTAAGTCAAGGTATTATTTTATATACCTTACGAATATTAACTGCTATACATTTCAACAGGCACTAAAATTTCATGAATATCTATCTGTGTGGTAGATTCACAATTTTAATATCAAGAATATTTTGTAGTCAGTGCTGTTAAAAACAGTTTATCATAAAATATCATTAAGCAATTAATTATACATTTATTCATTATACATCACTTAATTCCAAGAAACAATCTGTTAGTTTTCACTCCCAAATAGTTGATTTATGAATTGATTAATGATTCTGAAGGTGATGGATAATGTGTGAATAATAACGTAATGAATAATAAGTGAATGATAATTAATGATTAGTGTCTTTGTAATGTATGAGATATAAAAGGTAAGAAGTTATACAGCATGACTCATATAAAGTGATTTATGCTAATAGCTTCATTCATATAAAAGTTTTTTTAATGTATGTAAATATAAATTGAATTTCAAAATTAAAAAAAAAACTATTAAATAAATTTTTACATAATAAAAATAATTTGTGTATGCCAATCTTATGGGCTTAAAATGTTCTCCCAAATATTTTGTGTTTACTTTTTTTCAACATCGTTTTTAAAGCTAATCAGCTACCCTCTGATAAATTTTCATAGAATTAATAATGCTTACATTTAACACTAGTTGTAGCAATTGATTGATTTTATGTAAATTGGAGCTTGATGGCCGAGTGACTAGAGTTGTGGAACCCGGTGCAGCTGGCTTTGGATTCGAGTCCCGGCGGTGCCAGGGGATATGTTGGGGTTCAGAATCCACTTTAAACCGTAGTGGTATAATATAATTACTACTACTACACCACACCACATCACTGTTCGAAGAGCTGAGTTGCCCCTATACAGTTTGGGAATGATGTGAGTGAGAAGTCTGACAGGACTGTGTGACGCTCTACAGTCGTATGAGACCGGAACCTATGGCTTAAAGTGCATTCCGAACCACTACAAACATCCATGGTATCGCGGGGACTCGAAACCAGCATGTGACACAGAGCGCTACACCAAGGGTAGCCACCCCGCGGCCCACCTTGAATATTTATGCGGCCCGCGAGATTTATCACGCTTTTTACAAAATATATTTATTTTACAATGTCCAAAGTAGTGAAAAACAATGCATTAAAATATATATTATTTGTGCGTCTATATATTCAAAATTACATCAAACATGCAAAAGAAATAATAAAACTTACCGCAGCTTTTGAAAGCAAATTCAGTAATTTACAATTAAACAAATACAACAAAATTTTTGAAACATATTCATCTCCTTTTCAATGTTGAAATCGAGTTGGCTCCACACTATCTCCAAATAGAACTGGTTGACTTTCAATGCAATATTGAATTAAAACGCAATTTTGAAACACCAGAATCAAATATTTTTATAGCACTTACATCACAAAAGGGAAATTTTTTTCAATTTGGGACATTTGGCACAAAACGTTATTAGCGCTTTAGGTTCAACTAACACCTGCGAATCGTATTTTTTCTAAAATGAAATTAACCAAACACAAAACACGCTCAAACATAACGGACGCTAACCTGCAACACTAATTACTCGTACAACGTGCAAATACCCAAATTGAGATCGATTTCAAAAAGCTAAGTGTAAGAGTGGAGAAACAAATATCGCACTAGTAAAATAAATGTTTTTTAATGATTTCATTTTTTTTTTTATTTCGTTTATTTTTATATAGTTTTTATATTTCATTTTTAGTGTTATGCATTTCTTTACAGTGTGCGTTTAGTAACGTTATTATTATATTATCTATGTTTACATAATAATAGTAAGAATAATAGTAAACACCAGAATAATAACTCATTATATTTCAATGCTTCACTCCAAAAAATGTCTATAGTTGGTCTAAATTTAATATGATGATATATAATTTTATATGCCGCCCATGGAGTTAGGATGCATCTCCAAAGTGGCCCGTAAGATCATTTGGGTTGGTCACCCTTATTACCCCTGCGCTAGACACTCGGCTATTCAGTCCCTTGTCTAACATAACTGTAGGACTTAGGGGGAACAACCCTACCCCGTAAAAATAGAAAACATCATTTGTCTCGATATTTGCCAGTAGGCAGACCGCCATGGCCCCTCATGGGGCTGTTACACCAATGAAGAAGAAGTTTTATGTGAGTTAAAAAGTAAAACCCCAAGTAAAACCATTTTTTAAAAACTATTTCCCAGAGTCTGATTTTATATACATAATGGATTTTCTTTTAAAATTTAATTAAGAAATGGCAGTACTTAAGTATTTTATCATCATCAATAGCCCCACAGCCCAGTGTGGGCAGAGGCTTTATTTTGAAGAGATTTTCATGCATTCCTCTAGGTGGCAATGGTCCTACAATTCTTAATCTTTAGTACAGCAAAATCTTTTTCAACTGTGTCTATCCATCGCAACTTGGGTCATCCTCTTCCTCTTTGTCCTAGTGACTTTGCCAGAACGAGCCTTTTTACAGAGTTTAAATTATTAATCACATGGCCAACCCAGTTTAATCTATTGATCTTAATAAATTTTATAACATCTGGGTTTTTATAGCACTTATAAACTTCTGCGTTGTACCGTCTTCTTCAACAATCACTTTCCCTAACACCTCCAAGATTAACCCTTAAAATCTTCCGCTCAAATATACTCAAATTGGTTTTATCAAATCTTGCCAAAGTCCAAGTTTCAAAGCCATAGACCAAAATAGATCTAATAAGGGTTTTTATATAACAAGAATTTAGTTTTTCGGCTTATGAACTGTGATTTAAACAGATTTCTTAACTCAAAAAGGCTTAATTGGCTCTTAAGTATTTGGTTCTTGGATATTTTCTTTCTTAAAAAAAATCTTTTAGCATTTTTAATAAGTCAATTATGATAATCGTATCAACAGTCAATTGTAATTGATTCAATAAGTCAATTGTCTAACTTTTAATGAAAAAAAAAAAAATCAATAGCTATGGGTAAAAAAAAAAATAAATAAATAAATAAATAAAAATCCTTTTGATAACTGACTTAAAGCTCATTTTTCATTTTATAAGTGAAGTGCTTTCTCATAATTATGCAATGTTACACAAGGTGCATTAACGATGCTGAAATCACAGTATCTGCAGTTGATATAACAAAAGTTACTATCGTTAAGGAAAAAAAACATTATATAATCCCAGTCTAATATAACTGTAGGGCATAGTGCTGACAAACCTACCCCTTAAAAAAGAAAACATCTCCTGTCTCGAAATCTGCCAGTAGGCATACGGCCTTGGCCCATCATGAGGCTGTTGTGCCAATGAAGAAGTTTTATATAAATTAAAAAGTAAAATCTAAAGAAAACCTTAAGCCTCCTGGGCCTGAATGGCCGAGTGGCTAGCGCTCTGGCGCTCGGTACCACAGGTTTCGGTTTCAAGTCCGTCGGTGCCATGGATGTTTGTAGTGGTTCGAAATGCACTTTAAACCGTAGGTCCCGGTCCTAATAGGATCGTAGAGCGTTGTGGCGGCATTGTTACTCCGTGTCCGTATCTTCAAGTTATACGCGCCCCCTGGGTAACGCAAAGTGAGTACGTCTGTGCAGCGCTTGCCTTAAGGCATCTAAGACGTCAATGTCTGTATGCCAGCTGCATTGGAACAAAAAACCCCTTAAACCACTCTTTAAAAATTATTTTCTGAGCCTGATTTTTTATATATATATATAATGGAAAATCACTTTTTTAAAATTTAATTAAGATATTGCAGTACTTCAGAATTAGGTTCTTGGATATTTTTCGTAATTAAAAAAATAACCTATTAGCATTTTCAACCAGTCAATTGTCTAACTTTCAATGGAAAAAAAAATAGCTATGAACAAAAAAATAAATAAATAAAAAAAGCTTTTTGATAATTAATTTAAAGCTCATTTTCATTTTATAAGTAAAGAGATTTTTCTCATAATTATGGAGGTGCATTAAGAGTTGTTGAGAGTTACAAAACTAACCCTGTTAACAAAGGTTACTGCCGTTAAAAAAAAAGCTTATATAATGGACGAATTTCAAACATTTTTGTAAAGCCAAGATCTCATTCCCCGGTGTTCTTATTCTCACGATAAGATTGTTTTCTTCGCAAAGAACCTTCCTTTCTGCCTTCTTTATTGTCATCTCATTCTTAAGAATGTGCTGAAACTGATCACGAACCACTTTTCCTCTTCCCTTTTTTTTTTTTTTTTCACCAAACCTCTGATCTAAATAAATCCCTTATTTATGCGAAATAACGGAAGTGATCAGTCTTTCGATCGCTGCACCAATTCCAACCGAATGGAATATTGTATTCCACGATCTAATGGGTATTTTTTTATTTCCAAAATCGTGCACGGAAGAGAATGCCCAGAAAAAGAACAAGTCCCCAAACAGAACTAGCCTTTTTTACTATGAGGAGGGAAGGGGGCAGGATCGTCGCTCCCTATTATACCTTGCAAAACACGCAAAAAAAAAAAAAAAAAAAAGGAAGCCATCCAGCCAAAGAGTGACAGTTTTTTTGGTGGGCATCAACGAAATTAAACGCATAAAAAAACAAGTAACATAAAAAAATTTTTTTTTTTTTAAAGTCAATTCCTACTTTTTTTTTCACACTATATTGCAGGAAGTCCTTTATAAATAATTTTCATTCATTTTTTTAAGTTTATCTGGCGTCATCTAATGGTAGATATATGAAACTTAAATCTAAAAAAAACTAAAATTAATTAATTAAATTTAATTACTGAATTAATATTTGAAAAAACTGCAACATCAAAGTGTCATCCGCCACAAGTTAAAAAAAATGTATTTGAACTTGAGTGGATGACTAAAAAGTATTTTATGAACGATAGAAAATTTGAACAAGATATATATAGGGAGAGTGTGAGCTAATATTAAGAATTGAAAAACTAAAAATTAATTAATTAAATTTACTTACTGAATTAATATTTGAAAAAAACTGCATTAACATCAAGTGTCATCCGCTACAAGTTAAAAAAAAATGTATTTGAACTTGAGTGGATGAAAAAAAAAAGTATTTTATGAACGATTGAAAATTTGAACAATATATATATATAGGGAGAGTGTGAGCTAATAGAAGGAATTGAAAAAGGACAAAAATTCTCTACAGTTCACTTTTTGCTTAGTGAGTTATTGAGAATTTTGTCCTTTTTTAGAATTTTTGTCCATTTTTGTAATTTTGTATCTCACTCTTTACGTCATAAATTACTAAAAACTGTCATTACAAAAATTTGATATTATGACTCAACGAATTCAATATTTCACAAGTTGTGATTTTATTTTTAAAAATCTATAATTCCAAATAATTTATTAAATTAAACAGGAAATTGTATAAAAAAATGTATTTACAATGAGTGATTCATGGCACATAAAATCGGTCAAACGTTTTAAGAAAACATTTATTTCAAAAGACATTTCGAGGAAAATCCATTTATTTGTATATTAAGGCTTTAAACTTAACGTGTTTTCTTTATTCATTCAAATTTATTTGCACCGATTTAAACTAACGGCAAAACAATAAAAAAAAAAAATTTATAGAGAGAGTGTGATCTAATAGAAGGTTAAAGAAAAAGTAAAAATTGGAGGAATAAGATAGATCAGGGATGGGCAAACTTTTTCGGTCGCGGGCCAAAAATCAAAAAAAAAAAAGTTTGGCGGGCCAAAATAAATTTTCTAAAATCGTAGAAGCAATATAAAGTATTACAACTTAAAATATGTTAGTGAGATGAATGAAATTGCGATTTCATTTTCAAAAGTTCCTTATATTGAGGTTCGAAGTGAGATGTACTGATTCTAAGGAACGAGGCTAAATGCTCATCTATCAGTCTACTTCTGAAATAGTTCTTTCTAAGGTTCATAGTTGAAAACACTTGTTCACATATATATAAGATGAAACAAATGTAGCATTGATTTTCTGGGCGTGAGATATTAAAGTTGGGAAACTTACTTTCGATAATGATTTGTAAAGCTCTATGTTTGGCACATTTAGCTTGGCTTAGGCAAATTTAGCTTTGGCATATTTATCTACTTTGGTTTGCTATTTATGTTTTGTGGAACAAAAATACAGAAATTAAAAAGATCATCAGTCCTTTGATAAAAAGGAGAGAAAAAAATTCAATCCAAGTAGAAAAAGAGATGGATTTATAATATATAAATACATATTTCTTTTAATTTGCCTCGTACCGGCAAAATTAAAATTCTATCCCCGGGCCGGATAGAATCTTTCGATGGGTCGGAGTTGGCCCGCGGGCCGTAGTTTGCCCATCCCTGGGATAGATAATAGAGAGTTTTTGCATATCGTATTTTTAAAATACGGTATTTTTCTCCCTAGCACGCATGCTCATACGAAATTGCGCATGCGTATCTGTAATAATGTTTCCTATGAACATGCGCGCTAGGGAGAAAAAAAATACGGTATGCATAAACTCTCTAATAAAAACGAAAAGAACGTGAGAAACATCCGCGAAGGCTAGATGAGCTGCACTTCCAAAAACTTTTGCACCAAGAAGACTTACAGTATAAGGAACGTGTCGAGAAAGAAACAAACAAAACCCCCCTCAAAAAAAAAAAAGGAGGAATCGTTTTGGAAACATTTGTAAAAAGGAAAGGGGAGGAGGGGGTTCGAAGATTTTTTTTTTTTTATTCTAACGGAGGAAGTTATGTACCGAAAAGGAAACTGGAGGCGTGGGAAACACCCCTGGTTTTTGAGACCTGTCCCTGCTACGATCACCTGCTACGGAAGTTCTAGCTAAAAAAAAAAAAAAAAAGTTAGACGGTAAAAATCCCCCCTTGATAGCCGAGATGGCACAGACCAGATGTTCATATTGCTGTATGCTGCAGAAGAGAAGGATTTAACATTCCGAGCGGTCAAAGTTTGATTAATCGTTGCTTTGTGAGGCAAGTGACATAGTGAGCTTCTCTGTTTTCGCTCATGAGTTTGGGTCTTTTTGCAGATGAGATTCTGCACACTTTTAGATAAAGGTGGAGGTGGCTAGTCGTAACTTTCGTCTTCTATCTTTCTTCTCTGGTTCCGGGTGTGGTGTTCAGAGACTAATCTTAGATGGATGCCTTCTTCCGGATGGGATTCCGGTTTTTTTTTCTTGATTAAAAAAGGGTGTGATGGTGGGAAAAAAGAAGTTTCGCTTCCGCAATCTGACCATGTAATGTCTTTGAATATTAAACCAGTTCTTTTTATGATAAGTGCGAACACATTTTCAACGGGCATTAATTACTTCACTTTAAAACAGATGTTCTTTCACTCTTCCCTAACTACATATCTCTTGTCAGTAAATAGCCAGTTCTCAACATACTATATAATATTATCACCGAAATTAAATATTATATGCAAAATCAATCATATTTTAAATAATATTATTTTTAACATTATTCTATTACAATAAAAAAAAAAGAAAGAAAAAAAAAAAAAGTTTAATACAGAAAGATGATAGATTTCTTTTTATTTTAATCAATTTTGGTAAAACGAGAATTACTAAAAACATTTCTTGGGTTTCTAAGAGCACGAGTAGTAAAAACATTAAAAATGATTCGGAATTAACAAATCTAATTATTTAAAGCAAATAATGCTGTACTTTTGGTCAATTAATTGTTTCAGATTTTAATAATTAAGACATGTCATTTTTCGGTTAATTAAAACCTATTTGTGGTGGAAAGACTTAAAAAATCTTAAGACGTTTTATAAAAACAATTGTTTACACAAATTAAACAATAGTTTTTTTTATGAAACACAATTTCAGTTTCCTAAATTATATTTGGAAAACAATTATTCGTCATCTTTCAAAACGAGTCTAGATAATGTTTGAAGATTGTATTTTTTATGTGTACAACACAATTGAGCAAAATATCTCTTAAAAATTTTTTTGGCAATGAAATCTAGAAATACCTCACTCTCAAAAGGGAATCCAAAAAACCGTTGTAAAACAGTCTCAGTATCTTTGGAAACCGAATGGTACTTTTCCCAATTATTTTTTTCGTTAATTAATATTTATACGCAGTTGAAAGCTTTAAAAATCTTACTTAAGATCTTTTATAAAAACAATTGCTTACACAAATTAAAGAATAATTTTTTTAATGAAACACAATTGCGTTTTCTTAAATAATATTCGGGAGACAATTATTTTTCATCTTTCAAAAAGGGTCTCAATAATATTTGAAGACTGCCTTTATTTAAAGTGTGTGTTTTTATGTGCAGTCCTTTTGATCCAATAATACATTTACAACTTGTATTTCCTATATTTCTCAATAGAATACAATCTGACAAGCCATAAATATGAGGTACAAGAACTACTTTATTTCCAGCAGAAAACTTTCTGAGGGCACCAGAATAATTTTATGAATCTTCCAAAAATGAAATTATACTTCAGCAATTACTTTATCACTGCTTAAAAACTGCAAATAACATTACCACTTTAAGCAACATTTTTTATATAACACAATGCTCGTTTCTAAAGTAATCTTCAACAAAAGGGGCTTTTTATGTTTCAAAAACGATCATTACAAAAACTTGATATCTTTATTTAAAGTGTGTGTTTTTATGTGCAGTCCTTTTGATCCAATACTGCATTTGCAACTTGGCACCAGAGCTATAGGTTCTCCGATAGAAAAACCGTTAGAAGACAGTCTCGATGTCTTCCGGAAACCGAACGATACTTCCCTCATTAATCATCTCCTCGACTAAGTGACAGAAAACAACGCAGCTAGTATGTCACTAAAATTCAAACATCATGAGATTTATTTCGTCTGAGAGAGGAGGCACTTTGTTTACCACCTCTAAGAGAGGAAACGCCGAGATCTTTATCGTCTTCTTGGAGAAAGGGAGGACCAAATGTCACAGAACATCTTCCACCAGGCAGAGAGAAATCTATTGCAAATAATTACTCGTTCTCCACGACAGCACCACGGGGGCAAATTCATGTGTGTTGTCATGGCTAGAAGTCAAGTTCTTGGTGGTAAATCTTGATGCGCAATCTATCATGCATAGACGCCTGGTGAACTGTAAAATGGGTGTATAATTCATACAAGTATTTGGGATATGGTTGTTATGCGACGGCAAGCTTCAGTAGCACTGGGAGTGTGAGTTGCAATAAATCACCCATAAACTGGCTTGTTGAATTGCGATATGCGTCTAACCTCTACTGATTTTGATTTAAGTAAACTATGAGTTCATTAGACTGTATTGATTGTGGTTTGTACGTGTATTGATAAGAACTTTTTTTATACAATTTTTTTTTTTTGAATTAAAATGTCTTATTTTGACAATAGACATTTAGGAAGTAAACCATTAACTCACTAAGTAATTAATATATTTGTAATGTTGGACATGATATTAGCCCTTATAAAGGAATTGCTGGAATAAGAAAATAATGTCTTTCAAGAGCAATTTTCTGGCATAATTATTCTGCATTTGTGTGTCATATTGAAAACAACCAAAATATTGTTGCTTAACCATTAACCATTGTTGTTAGCCATTAACTCACTAATTAATTAATATCTTTGTAATGATGGACATGATATTAGCCCTTATAAAGGAATTGCTGGAATAAGAATAATGTCTTTCAAGAGATTTTCTGGCATAATTATTCTACATTTGTGTGTCATATTGAAAACAACCAAAATATTGTTGCTTAACCATTAACCATTGTTGTTAGCCATTAACCACACTAATTAATTAATATCTTTGTAATGATGGACATGATATTAGCCCTTATAAAGGAATTGCTGGAATAAGAATAATGTCTTTCAAGAGATTTTCTGGCATAATTATTCTACATTTGTGTGTCATATTGAAAACAACCAAAATATTGTTGCTGTTGTTTCTTATCCCACTTGGTAGACATCTAGAACAAGCCCACGAACCCGTATGGATTCACGGTTCGTAGTTGAAGGCACTGAGTATATTGTTAGAAAAGAAAGAGCTACACACATTGAGAATGTAAATACTATCAATTTTGCCGAAAGGATTTCTGACAGAGATAGTCTTGCCTGTTATGATGAAAGAGGCTTGAACGCAGTTCGCAAAACGGTGCAGACCATAATGATAGTTTACAAAATTTAAAAATTTGCAATTGTATGAAATGAATTAAGTTTTAATTTGAGTTTTTTATTTTAAGTTTTTATAAGAAATTCTTTCAAATTTTCGAGAAAAACTATTAAGCAATCCATTTTCTGAAAATTCCTAAAGTTTTTACACACTTTTCTCTCTAAAGAAGAAAAAACATCTCTTGCCCCGAAATTTGCCAGTAGGCACATGTCCTTGGATAGCCATGGGACTGTTGCACCAATGAAGAAAAAAAAAACAAAACTTTTGCGCCAATATATAAAAAGTGCACAAATAAATATAGCATATAAATGCACAAAAAAATTTGCATTTGTGTATTTCACGTGAGAAAATTTCGTAAGATAGTCCGTATCGGTGCAAGATGCTTCCACCTGTTATTGCAATATGCTTGACCAGTGAGACTTGAACTTTCGTGCACTCGCCCGCAAACTACGCATTCTGCCGTTTCATAGTTAGAAAATCACGTGTGACTGAAGATCTGTCCTCGAGATTTTTAAGGCAATGTCAATGTTCAGCTACGAAGACAGATGAAGATTTAAGATAATCTCAATAATTTAATGCAAAAGAAGTGACACTGCAGACAATTTTTAACATCGTTGATAATCTACTTAAAAGAATGTTTTCAGAGCAGGATAAATTGGCCGAGGAAATTTCGAATCATGCATATGCATGATGTGAATGATTAGCATCTTGAAAAATGTTCCTACGTGAGAAACAAGACAAAAAGGAGTCCTTCAAGCATTTTTGTCACCACACGACAGACAGCAATGGGAGGTCAGCTTTCAGGTTCAAGCCAGACATGATGGGTACGATGCAATCCATCATTTTCAAATGTTTGGGAAAACTGTGGAATAGGTGTAGAACAGTCCTTGGGATGGGTTTGTGTGACATGTCACAACATTTTGAGTTGAGTGAGTTTTGTTGGGTGAAATATAATCAATCATGCAGCTTGCTGCGCTAACCCGTATAACAGTTATAGTCCGTTATGAAAATTGGGTGTGCTTCTTTTTCAGGGGGTGGAGTTGAAAATGGCAAGACATGCCATTAAAAATCAAGGAAAAATGTAGTTTAAGTTATCGTTAATTTTCTAATAAATTGAGGTTCCTAAACACAAATCAACAAATAATTTCTAATAACCCTTTATTTTGTTGTTTTTGTCGTATTCCCTGAAGAGTACTAGAAAATCAACTATCGTGGTGCTCACAAATAATATTGGCTATGTTGACTGTCAGCTCAGAGTATAAATTCTCTTCCGAGGGATGGTCAGACAACAGATCGGCAATCAAAGACATGATGAGGAGTAAGCTCGACATCATTGTAGTTGCCCCCTTTTTAGTATTTTTAATGTCGTCAGCAGAAATTTTTATATTTTTGTGGTGCATCATGCTTAATCTTGTGAGAGTAGTGGCTGTTTTTCTGTCGACATTTAGTTCTGCAATTAACAATCCTTAATTTGTAGGAAATTAGCCAAAATTTGTCATAGTTTTTATATCTCGTTTTCATGTAAAGCGTTTTCCTACTTAGTGATACTTTACCAATAAATCGTATTAATAACTAACATAAGTGAAAAAAAACAACAACAAGAAAAACCCCACATGTTTCGCAATAAATTAAAACTTAATACAACTGCTAATACAATTCTTTCACGATAATTGATTAAAGAATATTACCCATATAAAAATATATGAAAGAAATTAATAAATTAAATTATAATTAATTTATTAATTATAATTTAATTAATCCAGGGGCATGGCTCTGGATTAATTTAAAAGGCTTAACGTATTTTCTTTAGATAAGACATGTAGTAAATGTGCGTAAAATTAATAAAAGATAGTAAAAAGAATATTTTTAATACAAAATATTATTATTTACTTAAAAAATACTAATAACTTGTTTTTTTCTTATAAAGAATTTGGATTATAAGTTTGAAATCATTAAAAGTCCTAGTATCTTATAGAATAACTTATTTATGTAGAAGAAATAAATAATAATAGAATATCTAATGTTTTTAGACAGGTCATACCCGTTAGTAATACATAAGTAACGGTACGGTTAGAAAGGATGTAAGGTAGTAAATAATCTGGCGTATAATAATCAAGTAGTAAAAGTATAATCAAAAAATTTTTAATAATTACTTAAATTAATTAAAATTAAAAAATCATAAAAAAAAAAAATATTGAATTATTATTATTTAATAATTATATTATTAATTAAAAAATTTTTGATGTGTGGAATTATGTATCGAAAAAAATTTAATCAAAACCATTTTATTTCACATAGTCAAAATATAAAATTTTATTTATATATTCAATATTATGAAAAGCATAGAAAATATTCTTTGAAAAAATTATTTTATATATAAAGATTGATTTTTAATATAACTGAATTTATTAATATCTTTATCTTTTTTTATACGTGTAATATTCTTTAATCAATTATCATGGAAGAAATGTATCAGGCATCTGTACTGAAAACGTCAAGAAGACACTAATAACCTCTTCTTACAGTATATAAATAAATATCGAAACAAAGGCGATACAAATACAATACTTTTTTCTCTCTTTCACTACAAAAAAATGTCACTTTAACCTCCTTTCTTTTCAAACTCAAATATGGGTCACAAAATACTTTAAGGTTTGACGTTAAAAAACCTAGCCGAAAAAAAATAACCCAAACAAACGGAAAAATATGATACGAATGCTTGCTCAAGACAACAAGGGTCTGTCATTTTTAGCTCATCACCCAGAATAAAGGGGCGCCAATCCTTCATAATTTGTCTCTTTGGCGGTCGTTGGCGAATGACTACCAGCCACGATGGATGTTGTTTTCTCTGCAGGGTCACCAGGTTTTCATTGTCAGTGTAACGCAGGAAAAGCCACTGTGCAGGCAAAGATGTCATTTCGTGGAAGGAAGGAAGCATATCATCTGGCAATCCGCCACCTTCTATTTCTGGTGTCATAATCTATCTCCCCTATGTATATTTAGAAGCGGCGGGGTGGTAGGGTTGAGTCAAAATGTCGCCAACAGAGAATTTTGTGTTACAGTATCCTCAATATCGCTAGACACGTGTTGACTTCTATTGAATCTTCCAGCTATGGGTAGACGCAAGAGACTGTAAAAATCATTAGTTTTCTGATAAAAACATCTAACTTTTTCTTATAAATGAGCCAACTTTTAATTACTGTAATATCTTTAAGTTACGCTATTGGTAAGCTAGATTTTGTGGTTTGGTTTGTCGCTCTACGGTCATCTTATGCGCATTTTAGGGGCCTGAATGGCCGAGTGGTTAGCGCTCTGGTGCTCGGTACCACAGGCTTCGAGTTCGAGTCCCGGCGGTGCCATGGGTGTTTGTAGTGGTTCGGAATCCACTGAGAGATCGTGAGAGGATTCAATTAGAGACCACTTAGCATAAGATGACCGTAGAGCGACAAACAAACCAATATGCGTATTTTGGGCTAAACAGACTAGGACTTACAGTTTAACGTGAATTCCGAACGACCAACAAACATCTAGGATTTGAATCTGAAGCCTTCGGTACCAACGGCCAGAGCGCTAGCCACTTGGCCATCAGTTCGCTTTGGGTAGACTCGGGAAAATTGACTTAAGTCGAATTTGTATAACTTGGAGTGCCACTTTGCATATAAACATATATAAATTTTATTTAATTGGGATCGAGGACTAATAAAAACACTAGTTTAATGAAAAATATTTCATAAAATTAATTTTTTTTTACTTTCAACCTAATATAATTTTCTACTCACTAAAATATACCACAATTATTTTGAAGAAAGACCATTTTCATGATAAAGTTCAAAAGTTTTCCAGTTTTTAAAATTTTTCACCCATTAAAATATTTCGCAATTATTTTAGAAAAAGGCCGTTTCATGATAAAATTCAAAAATTTTCTAGTTTCTAAAATTTTTTTCCAGGATAAAATTCAAAAATTTTTATTTTGAAAAAGGCCATTTTCAAGATAAAATTCAAATATTTCCAGTTTCTAAAATTTTACACCCATTAAAATATTAAATGATTATTTTGAAGAGAGGCTATTTTCATGACAAAATTCAAAAATTTTCCAGTTTCTAAAATGTTCCACCTTTTAAAATATTCCCACAAGTAATTTGAAGAATTACCATTTTCATGATAAAATAAAAAATTTTCCCAAAAAATTTCAGTTTTTTAAAATAAAAAATTTTCACAATTAATTTGAAAAAGGCCTTTTTATGATAAAATAAAATTCAAAAATTTTCACCCATTAAAATATTTTATTATTTTTGTTTTTCATGATAAAATTCAAAAATGTTCATTTTCATGATTTTGAAAAAAATTTCCAGTTTCTAAAATCTTTCACCCATTAAAATATTCCATAATAATTTTGAGAAAAGTCATTTTTCTGATAAAATTTAAAAAATTTCCAGTTTCTAAAAGTCATTAAAATATTTCACAATTATTTGAAAAAGGACATTTTCATGATAAATTTAAAAAAATTTTCAGTTTTAAAATCCTAATGAAAAAAAAAATTATTAATATGATAAAATAAATTGACAATTTGAGGAAAAAAAAAAAGTATTAATTCTGTTCTAAAATTTTTCACCCATCAAAATATACAAAAAAGATGACATTTATATAAAAGCTGTATTCTAAAAAAACAAATAGGAAAAGAATTAAAATTCCAGTTTCTAAAAAAAAAAAAGAATAATAAATAAATAAATAAATAAAATATATAATAAATAATAAATAATATAATAAATATAAAAAATCCACTTTTAAATATAAAAAATGATTAATATAAAATAAATATAAATAAAAAATAATATATAATAAATCAAAATATACAAAAATATATGACATTTATAAGCTGTATTAAACAAATAATATAAATAAATAAATAATAAATATATAATAAATAATATTAAAAAAAAATTAATGTTGATGAGAAATAAGAAAACAAAAACATTAACTGTAAATTAAATTTTGATTTTAACAATTAATTGAGATATTAGATAATAGATAAATTAATAAATTGAAATATATAATAAATTAATTTAGTTAAAAAAATTAATTTTCATGAGAAATAAGAAAACACTATTTTAAATTAGAAAACCAGATATTGAATATTTGATCCAGAAAATTAATAGCAGATTATCAGATAAATTAATATGAGTTAAAATATTTTCATAGTGACACTATTTTGATCTGTAAACCAGATATGAATATAACACTATTTGATTCAGAATATTGACAGAAAATTATATAATATATATATAATTAATATATATATATATATATATATAATAGAAATTTAGAAAATGACCAAAACGAACAACGTACATATTGATAAAACTGAAATTTAACTCAAAGAGAGAGAGACAAAAAAAGTTTGTATGTGAATAAAAAAATAATAAATTTAGGATTAAAAAACTAATAGGAAACTATAAATAATCTTAAACAACTGAAAGGAAAAAAAAAAAAAACGCTTAACTCTTAAGTTGAGTTATTAATTTCGATGGGTAACTTGTTTTCTGGCAAGGCAAATTGTTTACTCAAGAGTTAAGTTTAACACTTTTCTGAGAAGAAAAAAATTGATGAAAAAGTTTAGACTGTTCTTCATGTATTTATTTATTTTTGTCGCTTTTTAATGAAACTGTTTTTTATTGAACTAATTGCTGCCACTTAGAAAAAAAAAGAGCAGAAATTTTCACAATTATTTCTTCCAGTCGTTGCGATTCGCTTAAATGTAACAGATCTTAAAATTAATTCAATAATTATAAAAATAAATATAAATAAAAATAATGAATAATAGACAAAAATAATTGTAAAAATCTGTTCTACTAATTAATTAATTAATCTATTCTACTAATCATTCTACGTATTGTGTATAATTTTCAGAGAAAGCAAATGCATATATGTGTTAACAATAAAATTATTAATAATTGCCAGTAATGAATGCATAACAATTAATCACTAAAATATGCTAATGCAAATAAATTGTTAAATTTACCTTAAATATTATACATGATTTGATTAAAGATAACATAATAAAATCATTATTCCAACCTACTCACCGTGTTATTCATTGTAAGGTTTATTGAAAAAGCATTTAGCCTTTTTGTTCTTTTATTAAATATAGGAAAAATAAGTTCAAAATTTAGTGCTAAAAAATTTAATATCAATTTGCGTATTTTTTAAAAAAAAATTGTATTGTCTTTATTTAAGTGAAAAAATTGCAGAAGGTCAAAATCGAAATAAAAAAAGTTTGAATTGCTTTGTAATCAAAGAAATTATATATATAAAAAAATGATCATTGGCTATTTATGCTTATAAGAAATTTTTAACTTTACATCTTTCACTACCTGTACGTTATAAAAATAAACAAAATAAATAAAATTTATTACAAAAATAATTTTCTTGTAAAGCGTGTTCCATTTTTATCCGCGACAACAATAATACTTTAGTTTTTATTAGATTTTTATGAAATGTTATTTCAAAATTTTTTAGAAACACAACAATACTATTAATTAATTATAAATTCTTAAAAAAATTTTTTAACAGAAATTCTATACTATACACATACCAAAAAAAATTAGTGTTTCAGAATCTCTTATCAAAAAAGAATGAATATATATTGCTCGAAATCTACGTCTAGCCTCAAAAATTTCTTTTGACAGTTGACGTTTGTGTAGGGTTTTCGGTAATAAAAATATCAAAAATCACATTCCATATTTGCTAAATAAATAATTTTTATTTATGAACGAATTCATGTGGTGAGCTCATATGACATATGGTCACAACTATATTAATTCTTTGTTTGTCCAATGGAGATTTTTGTTTTACAATTGAGATTTTATTAAAGTATGCAGGTTTTAATTTTTAATGAATAATGATAGTTCAATCTTATTAATCATTTCAGTATCCATAATTTTCAATGAACCCGTTGTTGTAATACTAACAACATCTGCAGCATTTTCATTAAAATATATATTTTAATGAAGATTATCTATATTTCAAGGAATCTGAATCTCTTAATGATTATTATCTATATTTTAATGCAGATTATCTATATTTTAACGAGGATTATCTATATTTTAATGCAGATTATCTATATTTTAACGAGGATTATCTATATTTTAGTGAAGATTATCATTTTAATGAATCTATATTTGAATGAAGAATATTATTTTAATGAGGATTATCTATATTTTAACGAAGATTATCTATATTTTAATGAAGATTAGCTATATTTTAATAAAGATTATCAATATTTTAATGAGGATTATCTATATTTTATTGAATTTATATTTTAATAAAGATTATCAATATTTTAATAAGGATTGTCCATATTTTATTGAATTTATATTTTAATAAAGATTATCTATATTTTAATGAATCAATGTTAATGAATATTATCTATATTTTAAAGAAGATTATTTATATTTTAATGAATCAATGTTAGTGAAGAGTATCTATATTTTAATGAAGATTTAATGTAATTATCTATCATTTTAAATTTCTAACAAAATAATTCCTTTTTTTCCTAGTAGTTATGAGTTAGTCAATGTTAGTGAAGATTATCTATATTTTAATGAATCTTAAAATATAGAATCTTAAAATCTCTTTTATTTTAATGAAGATTATTTATATTTTAATGTATCAATGTTAGTGAAGATTATCTATATTTTAATGAATCTATATATTAATGAATCAATGTTAATGAAGATTATCTATATTTTAATGAAGATTATTTATATTTTAATGTCAATGTTAGTGAATCTATCTATATTTTAATGAAGATTTAAAATTATCTATCATTTTAAATTTCAAAAATAATTCCTTTTTTTCCTAGTAGTACATTTGCAAAATTCCAAGGTTTGGAACTGTGTCACGTCACACTATTTAAAACCACAGATCTATTTATATATTTTTATGAGTACATTAATATACCAGGGATAATATCTGTCGTTTTTTATCGTTTAAAAACGCTGATAAAGTTCGTTGGAAAAATCGTCAACCACATCCGAACCACAGAAAGTTTTCAAACACAACTTCTTACCCCAACATTCGATTCGCCCTGCATTTTTCGACCGGTGACGACATCTGTTCGAAATTAGAGGTTCGCACTAATTTTCGAAGGGGAGGAAGTTGACAGGGGACAGCGGCACATGTCGTCTGCCATTCCACTCCCACATGCACCGCATCGCGACACGTTCCTTCGACACGCCTACGCATGGAACTCGGTTCGTCTTCTGACTTATATGGAATCGTCTGCACCATAGTCCGGAATATCAATGACTATTTTGCCTTTTTGTCAAATCTGCGCACGGACAAATGGGAAAGTTAACCTTCGTTTGATGCCCCTAGCTTAACGCGTTACAGAAACTTATGTTATGTCTTTTTGAGATAATTATCGGTGTATGAATTCATTATGGAGTTTTTAATTATTTTGTTAAATAAAATAAAAATTTTGGAATTAACATACACGTAGAGTGTAATACAACTTGTTACAGAACTAATTTTTAATTTTTTTGCATATAATTACAAAATTACCCATTACAAATCACATGTTTTCTGTCTTCTCTGAGATAGGATGAATTTTTGGAATTCATATACACGTAGAGTGTCATACAACTTGCAGAGCTAATTTTTATTTATTTATTTTTGTATATAATTCTAAAGCCTTTACAAATCACATGTTTTTCTGTCTTCTCTGAGATAGGATGTGAATAATAAGTACTATAAAAAAAAAAATTTCTGTCATCAGCATTTTCATCGTTATTTATTATGAATTCTTACGTATTTTAAAGTAGATTCTGATCTTAATTTTCTGAGAATACTAGTAAGTTCATTAACACAATCTTTCTCGGATCTGACTTAGATTCGAGGAATCTGTATTTTCCCTAATTCTTACCACTTACCTAGTGTTAAAATTTATTTTATTAAACATTAATTCTACAAAGTTCTTTAATTTTATATAAAAAAAAAAAAAACTTTAACTTCTTTTTTCCGAATAAAATATAAATGTACAAATAAAAATTAAAAAAAAATATAATAAATAAAAATAAAAATAGATAAAATATATAGAAATAAATAAAATGAAAATATAAAAATAAATAAAAAAAAATAAAAAAATTTAATAAATAAAATAAAAATATATAAATAAAGTTATGGTATGTCTTTCGAGATAATTATCAGTATGAATTCGTTAGAGAGTTTTTAATTATTTTGTTAAGTAAAATTAAATTTTTTTGGAATTAACGTACACGTAGAGTATAATACAATTTGCTAGAGAGCTAATTTTTAATTTTTTGGGTATGTAATTAAAAATTACCCATTACTACCCATAATTACCCATTTTATTGACTATTTTTCCATTTTGTTAAAGCTAGCACGGACAAATGGGAAAGTTAACCTTCGCTTGATGCCATCTTAACGCGTTACAGAAAGTTATGTTATGTCTTTTTGAGATAATTATCAGTATGAATTCGTTAGAGAGTTTTTAATTATTTTGTTAAATAAAATAAAAATAAAAGATTTTTGGAATTCATATACACGTAGAGTAAGTATAATACAACTTGCTGCAGAGCTAATTTTTAATTTTTTTTTTTATGTAATTACAAAAATTACCCATTACTACCCATAATTACCCATTTTATTGATTATTTTTCCTTTTTTGTCAAATCTGCACACGGACAAATGGGAAACTTAACCTTCGCTTGATGCCATCTGAACGCGTTACAGAAAGTTATGTTATGTCTTTTTTGAGATAATTATCGGTATGAATTCGTTAGAGAGTTTTTAATTATTTTGTTGAATAAAATAAAAAAATTTTTTTGGAATTAACATACAAGTAGAGTGTAATACAACTTGCTACAAAGCTAATTTTTTAATTTTTTTTTGTATGTATGATTAACAAAATTAGCCATTACAAATCACATGTTGTCTTCTCTGAGATAAGATGTGAGTTATAACTACTATAAAATAAAATAAAAATTTTATCAACAGAATTTTTAACTAGTTATTTATTACAGACTTTTACATAATTTAAAGTAGATTCTGATCTTAATTTTCTGAGAATACTAATAAGTTTTTTTAAATTTCATTAACACAATCTTTCTCGGGGAAAAGAGAAAATACAGATTCCACGAATCTAAATCAGTGATTTAGATTCGTGGAATCTGTATTTTCCCTAATTCTTACCACCTACCTAGTGTTAAAATTTATTTTATTAAATATTTAAATTTTTTATCTTATTAAATTCTACTAAGTTCTTTATCTTTAGAAAAACAAATATCTTTAACTTCTTTTTCCAAACAAAATATAAATGTGCAAATATAAAAATAAATCAAATATATAAAAATAAATCAAATGAAAATATAAAAATAAATTTAAAAATTAAAAATTTTAATAAATAAAATAAAAATATACAAATAAAAGTTATGTTATGTCTTTTGAAATAATCATCAATATGAATTCGTTATGCAGTTTTTAATTATTTTGTTAAATAAAATAAATTTTTTTTGGAATTAACATGCACGTAGAGTATAATACAACTTGCTACATAGATAATTAAAAAATTTTTTGCATATAATTAAAAATTGCTCATTACAAATCACATGTTTTCTGTCTTCTCTGAGATAGGATGTGAGTTATAAATACTATAAAATAAAATTTTTTCTGTCATCAACATTTTCAACGTTATTTATTATGAATTCTTACATATTTTAAAGTAGATTCCGATCTTAATTTTCTGAGAATAAGTTCTTTAAAAATTCATTAACACGGATCTGATTTAGATTCATGGAATTTGTATTTTCCTAATTCTTACCATCTACCTATCTAATGTTAAAATTTATTTTATTAAATATTTTAATTTTTTTTTTTCTTATGAACTCTACAAAGGTCTTTAACTTTATAAAAACGAATATTTTAATTTAGATCTTCAAAACAAATAAATATCTCAAACTTTTTCTTCCAAATAAAATATAAATGTACAAATAAAAAAGTAAAAATAAGAGTAAGAAATAAAAATAAATAAAATATAAATGTACAAATAAAAAAAGTAAAAATAAGAGTAAGAAATAAAAATAAATAAAATATAAATATAAATGAAAAATAAATGAAATAAAAAAATTAAAAAATAAATAAAATAAAATTTAATAAATAAAATAAAATAAATTAAATATTTAGTATAACAAAACTAATGTTCTATCCCTAAACTAATGTTCTTTAACTAGATTCTATTTCTTAATCTAATTCCAGGGCTATGAAAATTAATAAAAAATTTTTTTTAATAAGATTCTCATAGTAAGAAAATTTTATGATTAATTCTGCATTTACAGAATTTTTTCTTCAATTTTCTTTAAAAATAATAGTTGCTATTCGTAGTCAATCAAGTTTATTCCGTCTAAAATACTTATAAACGAATGATTAATATTATTTATTGTACAATATTTTCTCGATTATACAACAAAATTGCAATAAAATACAATTAATAGTCAATAAAAGTGCTTATGCAGTGAGTGCTGTTTTATATTTTAATAACTTGAGAAAAAAAAATATATATAATAAAAAGGAGACATTCACGTTTAGAAATTTTGTAAACAATAAAAAAAAATAACATCTAAATAACAGAAATTAAATTTATGTGAATATATTTTTTCAACATAAAGCCTAATTTTCCTAAATGTTAACAAAATTCAATAACATTATGTTTTGAAAATATTTTAGCCACCTTTGTGGACAACGACTGCGAGAGTGAACTACATAGAATTCTATTGGCGGATTATTGGGGTTGTAGATACTGCTTTGGAAAGTAAGTTAATTCGATTATGATTGTGAAAAACTATATCGAATCGACTATCGAACTACCTGGTTTGAGTTATTTCTCTCATAAAGAGGCAGTGTCCTTAACATTTGTCCTTAATAGAGAATAATGTGTTGAAATATCAAAATATAATTATCTTAATAAAATTTATATATATATATATATACAGAAGAGAAAAAGAGGACATTTTTTTCGTGTTTCCAGCATTTTCCATTTTGTTAGCAAACAGTTTTTTTTACGCGGAAAATTTTTTGTTAATGATAACCTATCCACAATTTTTTTTTAGGGTCACGCCCTTTTATCAGTTTCACTTTTAACATTTGATAACGCCATAGCTTTGATTGTTGGTTAGCATAAGTTTAAGTATTTTTGAAATTTTGCAGCAAATTCTACATGCTTTAGTAGCTATTTTTATAAGTCTGATTGTAATATATCGCTCAAAAATTTTACCAATACCTGAAGCTCCATTAAATTATTTGAAGATGGTAAATAAATGACGCAACTTAATTGCCTTAAATATACTGCTGTGCCTAAAATGTAAGGCCGATTTTCAATTTAAAATTCCCGGGGCTTATAGAATTTCATTTTATTTTCCTTTTTTAAGTTGCTGGCACTATCCTTGACATCTGTGTGAAATTTGACGTCAAAATATTCATTAGTGCTTGAATTACGCTTGGTTGTGTGAGACGCTAAACCTGATTCCGGCGATTTTTGAAATATCTGAATTAATTGAGTAAAAGGACTTGAATCATATTTTGTTTGCGGAAACGTATAGAATGTTGCAGAAGGCATTCGGTGAGCATTCCTATATCGAAAGAAATGTTTAGAAGTGGTATAAACAGTTCAAAGAAGGCAAAGAACGCGTTGAAGGCAAAGAGCCCTCTGGTCGACCATCAACCTCAACCGACGAAGTTCACGTCCAAAAAAAAAAATAAACATTTGGTGCTTGCAAACTGTCGATTTACAATTAGAGACCTTGCTGATGATGTTGAAATTTCAAAAGGATCGGTCAATTTCTTTTTGGGCATCAAACCCGTCAAATCTCGATTGGTACCAAAAAACACTGCATTTATTCTTCCTGACTTTTTCGCCAAAAATGAAACCCATATCGTTCCACAACCACTGTATTCACACCGTGCGCTTCCTGGCTATTCCCTAAACTCAAAAGAACTCTCCGAAGACACCGTTTTGAGTCGATTGAAGAGATTCCACGTGAATCGCCGCGCCGATTTGAAGGTCATTCCTGCCGATGACTTTTTAGGAGGCACTGAGAATTGGAAAACGTTGCCGTAAGTGCATTGTGTCCGGTGGGGATTACTTTGAAGGCGATGAAATAAAGTTGGAAGAATAAATAAACAGTTTTTGAAAAAAAAAATTGGTTTTTACTTTTTGGGCACACTAGTAGGTATATAACAATTAAATAAATAATATAATTATATTTAAAAATATGTATTTCTATTCGAAAAATATTTTATAAATAACTTCAAATATACAATTTCACAATAAATTATAGACTTTCTTATAACAAATATTACGTTCTTATCAGAAATTTTTATAGTTATAAGAATATTGTTAGAAATACTTTTTACTGAATTCCCTAAAGAATTGTTTTTTTTCTGAACAGAGAAGCTTAACTAGTCGTTTATTAAGAATAGTAGTTGGAAGATCATGTATAATTGCGTTTTTAAACATTTAATATTCGTCATTAGCTGAAAAGAATAACACTTTCTATTTATAAACTTTTCATTTATTAACATTATAGCAATACTTTGTTGGTTATAGGCGCAATTTATTATTTGAAATTGTTCTTTAAAAAGCAAATGTTAGTTATGTTGTCATATGTAAAATAAAAGGATTCAGCGATTTATTGGCAATTAAGAATTTTCAAAATTTAAGTGAAAAACCTCGAAAATGAATAAATACTCAATAATTATATATTAGACTTTTAAGCGAACTTTATCTCAATAAGATTTTCATAATGTAAATTTTTTGAACATATATTTGCATGATAATTTTTTTTTTTTTAAATTTGATATCCGTATTACTTTAAAATGCATTTTCATAATTATTCCCTAGATGGCAGCACCAAAATGTTTATAAAATTATTTTTTTTAAATCATATTCTCGGTTTCATTTAAAATAGAAATTACAAATAACATTCAAAAAAAAAAATTTTTTCCGAATGATATTTCATGTAAAAAATATAAATATTATAAATAATCTATATATTCAGTTTATATTATTATAAAAATTTTCTATAATAAAAAAAATAATTTTCAAACAATTTCAAATATTTCATGTTAGAAATTTTTGTGAAACGAGGAACAATAAGTGGATTATTAATTAATAAAGTAGTTTTGAAATCAAAAAGATTATCTACGTTATTATTTTTCAAAGCTCTCTAACTTTTATTTTGCTTTTTACAATTCCAAATATCATTGTTAAAAAGTTGGAAGGCGGAATGGTTTAGTGAACAAGGTGTTGGATTTCAGCATAAAGGATGATCAAAACTTGGCTAGCATTATTAAACAAAGGATTCCGTATCTATGCCATGAATAGATTCTATAAGTTAAATAGCTCTTTCCCATAGGCTTGACGCCGAAGGATACCTTGCTCAGAGGATGGTGGCGTGTGTTGCAGTCGTTATTTTAATAAATGAGGTTTGGTGAGTCGCTCTACAGTCATTTTGTGCACACTTTAGGCTAAACAGACCGGGACCTACAGTTTAACGTGGATTCCGAATCCCTTACAAACATCCATACCATCGCTAGGATTCGAAGCTGAAGCCTGTAGTACCAAAGGCCATAGCGCTAACGAATTCTCCATGAAGCAGGCCGCTAATGGGCTGGAGAAGAAGAAGGGTGCAAATTCTTAAATGTAGCAATGGAGATGCCTGTTTAAAATTGCCGTAGTACAATGTATTGAAATATCGAAATGTCGTTCAACCTGGATAACGATGAATCTGCAACCCCTCTGCAGTTCTTCATAAACAACAAACTGTTAAAAATGTAAACAATGTTATAGTCTGGATAAAATCCTGGGGTGTATCGACTTAGCTTACTGCATATTATATTGAGGGCTTATTATTATCATTAAATGTCATTTCATAAGAATATTCGCATTGCTTCCTTCCTCTATTACATATAATTCAAAGCTCGTGTTGTTGCATTGTTAAACTTTTTAAAACAATTGAGTCAACAATTTTTTTTCCACGTGTTAATTGAATGGATTGTGTCCGTCGAAAGTGTCTTGAAATTGCATCTTACATTGATTGCTTAATCATTCAGAAAATTTAGTGTATCTATAATTCTACATCTAGATAATAACAGGTGGACTGAAAAGTTCGTAGGCTGACAAATAGATGGCGCTACTAGTATTAAATCTATATGACTTTTAGTTAGCCCTACCCTTCAAAAGACACGTGTATAAATTTGACAGCTTTTACACTATTAGTATGGGAGTTATAGCATTTTTAGTGTTCATCACGTGCAGTCCACTCGGCTAACTGTCGATTGGACTCCGGTGTGAAATGATGGAACCATGTTTCATCCATTGTCACATATCGACGCGAAAGTTCGGGTTTATTACGATTGAACAGCTCCAAACACTGCTAAGAATCATCAATTCGTTGTTGTTTTTGGTCGATTGTGAGTTCTGCGCGGCACCCACTTTGAACAGAGCTTTCGCATATCCAAATATTCATTCACGATATGTCCAACACATTCCTTTGATATCTTTAGGGTCTCAGCTATCTCAATCAACTTCACTTTACGGTTATCAGAAATTATTTTGTGGACTATTTTGATTTTTCGTCGGTAACAGCCTCTTTGGGGCGACCACTGCGTGCATCGTCCTCGGTGCTCATTTCGCCTCGTTTAAATTTAGCAAACGACTTTTCTACGGTTGATTTTCCTGGTTCAAAGTCCGAATAATGTTTATCAAGCTAAGCCTTGCCTTCAATAATATTTTTTTCGCCAAAAAGCAATGCTTTATTAACACACGAAATTCCTTTTTATCCATTTTCAAACTAACAAAAGTCGCTTCAGTTAAAATGCTATAACTCACAACAGTTGTCAAATTTATACACGTGTCTTTTGAAGGTTAGGGCTAACTAAAAATCATATGGATTTAATAGTAGTAGCGCCATCTATGTGTCAGCCTACGAACATGTCAGCCCAATTGTCAATATAAACATTTTCGAAAATTCTTGTTTTTACTGAAGAGAAGATAAAAAAATAAGAAACATCCTCATGTACTTGACACTTAAAAGCAAGACAAAAATAGAATATGTTTTGAATTTTTTTAATGATGACTTTTTAATTGAAAATAATAAAAAAAAAAAAATTTACAAATTATAAGTTATTACACTTTTACGCGAAATTTCATCGTCGCCAACAAGTTTGTTTTTATAAATTTCACAAAGACGTATTTAAAAAGATTCGTGATAAATAACTGAAAAAAAAAAAGAATATTTAAAAACATATTATTATATCCAATTGCTTTCGACATTTTTTTTTTTATTTTACATCGGTGAGCCTCCGTGTTTTATTAACGTATACTACCAAAAGCCCATCGATGCAACATGAAGGGAAGGCATTGACTTCCGCAAAATTTTTATAGGTAACTGCCGGCATTTATGCGAGAAAATCTGGAAAACTTCCACCAGATAACTTGACTATCGATGTGAGATGCTTAAATACATTGTCACGATCATCATCGACTCTCCTCGATTTTGGTAGTGATCTGATGGACAACTGTCTAGAGCTCTAGCCTTTGGTACCACAGGCTCGAATCTAGCGGTGGTATGGATGTTTGTGAGTAGTTCGGAGTCCACGTTAAACTGTAGCTAGCCGTAGCCTAAAATGAACAAAAAATGACTGTAAAGCGACAAACCAAACCTCGATTTGGGAAGCAATGACTGCAATGGCCACCAGTTTATTTGAACTTGGACAACCTTCACCCTAAATGTGAATGTTAGCAATACGCCACGAGTGGATATAGATGTATTTGAAATAGCTTTTGGAATGTTAAATGAATTACTCTGTGTAAAATCAAATAATATTAGTTTTTAAAGTATTTTTATTAAAAAGAAAATGTATCTCTTATTAACAAGTTGGTTAAAGCAAATTTTCAAAACAAGTAATCAATTTCAATGATTTTAAACGATATAAAATCAATGGAATTAGCTTTCGTTTTTTTTTTTTTTTTAATGTTAAACTTTCGACTAGTTGCCCGATGTATGAAATATTCTGTGTTAAAGGAGAATTTATTAGTAATTTAGCTCAAAAGTATAATTAAAAGGTAAATTGAAAAATCACCACAAGATAAAAAGTAACCATAACCTTTAAAACAATACCCTTTTATTTTATCTTCCGTCAAATAATAATAACATGCACGCTTATAAATATGCATGGTCAGGAACAGATAAAACAGAAGAACAATCTCGTTGAAAACGAATTAATCTTCCCCAAATTCAGGTTGTTAACGACATCATTAACAACGCCATTTTTCCCTTTTTTTCGTAGTTTTTCTTTACGGTAGGCGAAAGCAGCTGGATTTTGAGAAATTGTTTCTCATCGTTAATCTAGAGATGACAACAATGAGAAAAAAAATGGCTCAAACACAGCTGTTTATCCCTTTTATTGCCTTTTATCTTGTAAGTTTTTCACGGAAAGAAAGGAAAAAAAGGTTTAATTTGATAAGCATTAGGAGGTACTTGCATAGATAAAGCGAATTAAAATTCAAAAATTGTTAAGTTATTATTTTTTTTGTTTCTTTTTACATGAAGAGAGCATTTTACGCATTATAAATAATCACACTTTTAAGCAAGGTTTAATTGGCGCAAACAATTTGTTAGTTAAGTTTATATTATATCCATCCATTGAGAAAAAAAAAAGGAGTTATAGTTTCCAAATTAATTTGTTCACAATCGCCATCGGTTCTTCTTATTTTTGAATACAGTGATTGTACGCCAGCATCAGGAATCGACTACTCGTTTATTTGCACACCTTTAGATAATTTGAGATTATTTTAATAGTTTATTTTAATTTTAATTTAGATAATTTCATATTTGATAATTTGAGATTATTTTAACAGCTATTTTAGATAATTTCAATATAATTTTAATAATTTTGATAATTTTTTTTATTTTTTGGAAATTATTAATATTTTGAAATTTATTAATAGATATATTATAAAACATTTCTAAACATTTCTAAAATTACTTTTGTAATAAAATAATAAAGTTATTTTAATGATTGCAGCTACATTAATTTTTTACTTAATAATGTTCAAAATATATAAATATGTATAAAAAATATAAATTTAAACATGATTAACTTAATATTTAAAATGTTTTTTTAAAAATAGGACAATTTGTTTCGCATAAATCTAAAAAATTATAAAAAGGGTAAATAATTTTAATTATTTAAATTGTTTATTTTTAATTTTTAATAAAATAATTAATTTTATTTTTTATTAATAATCAATTTTAATTTATTTGAGTATTATTCAAATTGTCTGAGTAGATTTTATTCTTGTATAAATTTTACGGAAACATTCTTTAATTAATAATTTTTTAACTTGGAAGTGGTCTTTCATACAGAATAAATTTTTTACTAAAATGTAAAATAAAAAATTGAAAAATCGTTTAATTTTTTTAGTACTTAATATGAATAGGTGATGTTTGGGTTATAGATATTTCATGTAAATTACAGCGGCCTGTTGGCCAATTGGCTAGCGGTTTGGCCTTTGGAACCTCAAGTTTCAGGTACGAATCCTGATTGAGGCATGGATATTTGTGAGTGGTTCGGAATTCACGTTAAACTGTAGGTCCCGGTCTAAGTAGCGCAAAGAATGCACAAAATGACCGATTACTTTAAATCTAGATTACTTTGTATATTTGAAGAAGATATAAGTGAAGAATTGGAAAGCAATATTCCTAAAGTGTTAACATTTACCATCGATTTAAAAAAATTAATTTTTTTGTCTAGACAGCCAAACAAAGGGGGAGAGAAACTTACAAATGTCAAAAAAGAGAAAGTAGAAAAGTCTTTTGTAACACCATAAAGAAAATGTTGAATAAATCTTGATGCTATGAAAACATAGTAGTTTTAAAATATCTATTACTAGCCAAAGCGTTACATTGTCAACTATAACACTGTTCATAGCACCAATTGAAAAAAATTAGCAATTTTCCCCCATTTTTAAGCTTAAAGATATATATTTTAGAATGCTATCCTATCAACATTAAAATCACTACGTAAATATTGAACTGTCTCCTTAACAAATTGCAAATGCAGTTATATAAATATGAAAAGTTTTGTAAATAAATTGACTTTAACGTCACAGAAATTTTCGAATCTCACATTTAAAGCAAAAATTCACATTATACAAAGTATCACTGTTTTCCATTTTAACACATTCAATGTTTTTATGGATACCTTTAACATATGTAAACACAGAAAGCCACACAAAACAATTAACCTTGACATCACAGTAAACATTACAGAATATTTTCATGTCCCAAATGTGCATTATAAGAAGATAAAAAAAAAAAACAAATAACAAATTAAAACAGTTATTTTAATTACTTTCCATCAAAATAATCAATATTTTCATAAATAGATATCTTTACACGCCATTTCATCGTAGATCTATTAATAGATAAATCGAATCTGTCCACAAGGTCTAAAGGGGCACCTACAGATGTACGTAGGTTCCTAACCTTGAGACCGCCGTTGGAGGCATTGCAGCGCACTCACTGTTTACTCACTGACAACCTTGATCTAAATCTAGGGTCTTCTGCGCAGAGCATTAACCCTGCTGTGTTTTCCCTCATTTGATGATAATTTGTTTGTTGTCGCCAACCATAATTATGAGAGATGACATAAATTGAGATTTTCCCATACATTCATGTGTGGGTTATTACACAATTTAAATATAATTGTTTAAAAGGATTGTATGGATTGTAATTTACGAGCTTTTTGTAAAATATCATTTCAGTGTTTTGTATGAAGTTCGCATCTCGTGTTTTTTGGGAAGTTGCTTTCTGATATCTGTTGGGTTAGTTGGAATTGTCGGTGATTAACAAATTAACGCTTAAAATTTCTTTAAATAATAATAAATAATTTAAATTGTATGTTATTTTTATTTGAGAAGATAAGTTCAGTGATCCCCATCTTTTGATTTTAATAATGATAAATTTAGTATTTAAAATTTTATCAAAAGCTGCAATTTATCAAAAATAAATTATTTTAACAGAAAATTAGTAAAAAGAACAGGAAAAAATAACTTTAGATTTATAGAAAACAGTTTTTTTTGTAATTTTGAAACGAAATGGAAATTTTTTAATTGTTACATAAATAACAATTATATATAAAGATTTCTTTTATTTTTAGTACTACTTTCATAAGAAAGTAAAATTCATTTTATTCATTCATTCAAAAGTAAATTTTCATTTCAAAATTTTATTGGTTAGGCTTATCCTGAATTAATTATTTTTTCTTTATAAGACTTTTGGCTAAATATAGCCTTTCTCAGCTAAAAGTATTCTACTCAATCTATCAATTCTACCAAAGTATTAGACTCAATCAATCACTTCTCTAACGTATTCTACTGAAGTATTTCTACTACTCAATTAATCAATTCTAATCAGTTACTTCATGTGATGATCATTAAAACATTCTTTTCAAACAAAAATGCATTACCAAATCAAAACGAATAATAGATTTAAAAATTTTTAATTATGTATAATCGCTTACGATAATAATTGATTGCATTTGCATATAATTTAACTTTCTGAAAAATAATGACTTCTCATGCACTCTAAATCAAATACCTATATGTTAACAAATTTAAAAAAAAATAATGTTGATTAAACAGAAAATAAATGAAGATTGAAAGAAGGGACTTTTACAGAGGAAAAGTTTAGAGGTTTAATCTAATGCCTTTCTTTAAATTGCACTAATATTATTCAGTTTTGGTTGAGCAAATGATATAATTTTCCTTCTCATTTAAATTAAATGTGTACTTTACTTAATATATATATATATTCGTAATACAAATGTGGTGTTGTTCTCTCAAAATCCCGGTAAAGATTATATAGGAGTCCTTAAAGGCATTGTACAAACTTTGAGTGCTGTTTCAACAGATCACGAGACACAATTATTTTTTAGAAAATAAAAGTTGAGGAACACAATTATAAGTATTACAGCAACATAAATGTCAAATAGATAGGGGTGTAATAGACTATAATGCCCAAAACATCAAATTACATTAGTAAGAAAAACTTTATTTGCAGTATATGTTCAAAATCCTTCCATTTATCACAATACGGGCTTCCCAACGTCAACGGATTGATTCAAGCTGATTGATTCGTTCAAAGCAGGCAGGTGTGTTACAGACGTGTTGCTGGTGCCAGGGACTTTATGTATCCTAACACAAGGAATACAGGAAAATGAGATATGAGTATATTGATGGTCAAGCGACTGGAAAACTTCTACTTAATCTAAATTTTGGTAAAAAAACAAAAATAGTTGAAGATTTGGTAGGTGTGTGTTTGGGAAGCACTGCTGGTACATGCATCTTATGATTTGTCCATTGTCTTTCATATAATGCATATCCACCGTCTCCATGTACTATATACCAATGCATTTTTCATGGTAATGAAAATGCATTGGTATATAGTACATGGAGTTTGCAACATGAAGCCGGATCATTTCAAGCGAGCACATGGTAATGTGCTCGCTTGAAATGATCCGGCTTCATGCTCTTCTCAAATCAGAGAACAACATTCTCTAATAGTAACCTGTCGCATCTCTTTTGCCCTGAGTAAAGGTCTTTCGTCATGATCCGATGGATTAAGACTTAAAGTATGTACACGATATTTTGGGAATATACAGAATTTATGTTTTTTATTTAAGAAGTACCAAATCCTTATCTAATTCATTTAAAGTTATGCAAAAAAAAAAAAATGCTTCAAATGTGCTATTTTAGGTTGGTTATGGTACTTAACTCTCTTGGTACACAAGACCTTCTCATGTACAGCAATAACAATAACAACAACAAAAAAAAATTGCTTAGAATGATTTTCTTCGAGCAGGATATTTAGCTATATCCCTACACAGCAAAATTATAATCGAAAGAAGAAAATTAAAGTTGTTGAAGTAATGTATTATTACAAAGTGGCCATGCCCCAACATTCAAGACAAGTAACATAATTGGTACACAAGGTCTTCTGATGTATAACAACAACAATTAAAAAATTTACTTAGAATAATTTCCTATGAGCAGGATATATAGCTATATCCCTACGCAGCAAAATTATAGTCGAACAAAAAAAGTTAAAGTAATGTAATTGTTGAAGTAATGTATACCTATTACAAAGTGGCCATGCCCTATCATTCAAGACAAAGCCGCATAATTGGAACACAAGGCCCTCTGATGTACATCAATAGCAATAACAACTACAACAAAATTTGCTTAGATTAATTTTCTCGACCAAGATATATAGTTATAGCTCTACACAGCAGAATTATAGTTGAATGTAGAAAGCTAAATGTATACATATACTATTACAAAGTGGCCATGCCTTATCATTGAAGAGAAATTGCAGTGCCTCTATCTTAAGTGAGTCACCAATTCATTATAAAATTATCCTTTATATTCACCGATAATTTGATTAGAAATCCTGAAATCCAAATTTTTCATTAAACAGTTGGTATCACTAATGATATCGCATGTCTAAAATTTTAAAACATAATTTGTAATCTTCAGATTTCAATGTCTGGTGCAGAATTTTAAACAATTGCTTCAAAGGACCTATACTTTACAAAGAGACTTGGACAAGGCAAAAATATATTGGCACATTGGAAGCTATTACAAACCACATCTATTGAATTTCTAATTGAATTCTCGTGTCTTGGTTCTATGTGTATTTAGTTTGGCAACATTCCTGAAGTCAGAACATTTTCTTGGGAATATTTGGACATACTATCAACAGTTATGAAGGAGTGACATCTGTGGAACCAATGGGAAGTGGCCTACGATGTCATCTGGCTTGACTCCAAGAAGTTTCATTCTTGTGAGGACTTCCTAGAAGACCAGGTGCCGACATGTCGACACACAATGTTATCCACGCATATAGATATGTAACACCTAAATGCTATAGGCCCCTTAAGAAAACTTTCTATCCCGAATACAAATATGTATTGTTGTCAATAAGGGACACTTCGACTTGAAATGCGCCACTAGGGGAACCATCATTGGACTCAGATGATAGCGCACGTTCATTTAACTCTAGGTAGACATGGTTTCTCGTGTCTGATGGAGTGATTAGCTCTCTGGACTCTCGGAACCATGAGTTTGAGTTCCAGCAGTGCCATGGATGCTTGTAATGGTTCCGAATCCGGCGTAGGTCCTAGTCTAGTATGTCTATAGAGCATTAGGCTGACAGCCTTACCCCGAAAAAAAAAACCCATCTCATGTCTCAAAATGTATCAGTAGACAGACGGCATTGGTCCACGATGGAGCTGCTGTGCCAATGAAGAAGAAGACATGAATAGTGGATCAGAATTGAGTATTTTTGAAAGAGTAGCGATTTTGAAAAGTCGAATATTCTAAATCTGTTAGTAAAGATAGTAAGTTCATAAAATTATGATAAAGAGTCGTTATAAAAAATTCGATTCAGAGCAATTGGAATTTTTTTTTTTTTTTTTTTTTTGCCTATTCCCCCACCCCCTGGTTTCTGCAACTCTAGTTTTTCATCCTTCGAGCGTAAGGATACTGTATGCATGTCCTATTTATAGTTCTTGGAATAATGTTTTTGGTAATTATTTCCCTATAATGCTTAGAATAGGAAAACTTATTTTTCGAATATTAATATGTCATTAAATTATTTTCCTTATGCTAAAAGCACATTGATTAAGATGAAAATGCCTAAAAATGTTGTAACCATTTTTCCACCTCGTCTGATAACTAAAAATCTCTCGGAAACAAATTCTGTTTTTTTTTTTTTTTGTTGTTATTAAGAATATTATTATTATCCATTAAAACTTACAGATATTTTTTTGAAATATTGTTATAGAGGAACGATTACATACAGAAACAACATTACATTCTAAAAATACCTCAAAATTTCATGACCGGTTCATATTCAACTAATTCAAATTCAGTAATTTGTTTAATTAACATAATGATATGCCTTTATTGCCTTTATTTGTATCAAAATTTTAATTTTTGTAAAACCCTATTGTGCTAAATATTATAAAATAAATGATAAAATAACAAAAAGTTATTTTATAATATGTAGCACTATAGGGTTTTACAAAAATCAAAATTTTGAATTTGATTTAGCTTTTTATTATTATTACTATTATTTTGAAAATAATTACAAAAATATAGACTTTAATTTACAATGATGCTAAATTTTTCACGTATTGTCAAATACTTGGCAATGGAATCATAATTAAAATAATTAAAAACAAGTATTTAATACGAAAAATATGAATAGAAATATATAGAAAATATATATATAAAAATATATATAGAATCATTAATATAACGTTTTTAAAACTACATCCAGTTTTTCAACGTTATTTCCTAATTAAGCACTCAAACATCTACTAAGAAATTAATCGAAATAAAACAGATAACTAAAATTCGAACTTTAATAAGGATTTAGCGAAAAATTACACCTTTTTTTCATTTTTCCATTGTAAAAGCAAAGTTTAATCAGGTAAAACTTATGTTCTTGAAAATCAAATAATCATACTAATAATTATTATAACTATTATTATTATCTTCTAAAAATAGTGCATTTATTGTTAGCTGATCAAATTATAATCATTTTGAAACAGTAAAAGTAACACTCCTACTTCTTAGTAACACTCCTTCTCCTTAATGTTCTAAGTAAGCAGAGGTCGAAGAAAACGTAGGTGAAAATAAAAGACGAAAATTTTTCAATGTCATGAATATAGTAAACAATTTAGATAAGAATTAAAATTACTAATTGAAAGTAGTTAAGCAAACTTTTAACTTAAAATAATAACTGAAAGAAGTTAGTAAACTTTTATATAACATCTAAAATAAAAGGTAGAAAATATGCATATAAATACCCATACAAACATTCATTAAGATATTTTTACCGTATAATTTATGGAATATTATTAAGCATATTCGATTAACTTTCATTTTTTTATTTATTTTCATTCATAAATTTGTACAAAATATTTTAACAGAATTGCCAAAAGATAAATAAATTTGTACAAAATATTTTAACAGAATTACCAAAAGATAAATAAATATATTTTTAATTTTTAATGCTAAAAATATTCTATTAAAATTCCGTTTATTTATATTTTAAGAAAATGATTAAATTGTTCTATAATAGGTTTTAGAAGTGAAGAATTTTTCATAAATTAATCTTTTATTTTACATTAAATCAAACAAAATTTTAAAAGAACGTATTTTTTACTAATTGTCCAAATCGTTTGAGAACGAATTCATAAATTAGAATCATAATTTTTCACAAAAAATATTCGCAACAATATTTGAGAGCAATAAATTCCGAAATAAAATGATTCACACTTATAATATTGGAATAATTAATTTAATTTAAACACATTGTTCTACAAGTTAAAATTAAAATAATTCATTGATACTTTTTTTAAAATCACTAACTTGAAAGTGGAATTTTTTAACGTTCTAAATTTACCTTTCACAAAAATATCCTCTTGTTTTTCAAGGTATCCAAATATTTTCACAAATAATTTGAATCATATGGAAAAAAAGATTGCGCAACAATAACCAATCGCTACGAAATTCCACATCCGATCGGCGTATCCATGGCAACCAAACCGTTTAAGGTGTTCTAATAACTAATTATTTTAGCTTATTCACTCCGCTGAGGTCATTTTTTTTCACTTGCGAGTGACTTTAGTAAAATCTCAGCTGGCGATATTCCAGCTAATTGCCCGGATGAAACGCCAACGAGCCGTTGAAATGTCGCCAGTGGAGGCGCCAAATTATTAATTGTACACCAGGTAAACATTATTTAATACTTCTTTTTTTTTGGTTCCCGTCTTGAGTTCAAAAGATCCTGGTAAAAATTAGCATATGTTTAAAGATTCTGTTCTGGTTTGTTGATTTAAATGAAATGCTACACTTTTGAAGCCTGCACTTTGCTTTGATTATTTATTTTTTACTATAAAAGTATTTAAAATATATTATTTGTTCTATTCAGAAACTTGTTATTATAAAATAATGATATAGTTATACAACTTATCATTATTTTACTTAGGAAATTATAGTTTTCATTCACTTGAAAATGAAGATAATATTCTTACTAGTATGACTTTTAGTTACGCACAAGATAAAAATATAAAAAACTGGGACTCGGTGTTTTATGATATATAAAAACGTTTTTAGGTTATAAGAAATATTGATGCACCCACAAAGTCATTATAGCAATAAAGAAAATATGAAACTTCCGTATATATCAAACAGAAAGTGAATCAAAAAATATTTCGTATTGATTCAAATAAAATTTCACACCTGTAAACATTTATAACAAGTGTTCACTAAATAAGTCTACTAATTTATTTTTCCTGTCAATCTTTATACAGAAAGTATTTAATTAGTTTACATTGACTTTGGATTGTTTACAATTCTATAGATAAAAACTAAATCGTATCAAAATATGACAAATATCATTTATTCAAATGCTTAGCTTTGAAAGTATATTTATAAACTAAAGCAATATATTGAGAAACATAATGTGATTACTGGTGAATTTTTTGGTAATTTATTTATTCACATTTCACATTCCTTCTTCTTTTAATCATAAGAAGAATCATAAGAAGTAATCAGAAATCATAAGAAGTAATAGAAATAGTAATCATTAGAAGAAATTTTAAAGAATTTATTATCAAATTATTGTTTCAATCCCTATTAAGCAGAATATGTTTTTTTTTATTGAACATCAGTGAACTTAGTATATTGGGAGATGAGAGAAGGACAATGTATTCCAAGAAGACTTTTAGAGGTAATTGTTCCTCATTCCCGTGTCGTATTGAAGTAAACTTGGAAAACTTACATACTTTGTATAACTCGTTATCGAGTTTTCTTGTTTTTATAAACAATGGTTGCAATATAACCCACTTTTATATGTTATCTGCACTTCACTACTGAGCCACGAACCGACCACAGAAAAAAATTAGTAAGTATTTCTTTTTTTTTTTTGCACTGTTTTCAAAAATAAAGAGAGAAAAAAAGTATTTCTGATAAACTTTTTTTTTTGAGCCCGAAGCCAATAGGGCTGAGGTTCAATCCGCTGGCGCCTTGGTTGTTGACACTGTTTCAAAAAACGAGGAGACTCGATGGCGTTTGTGATATTCAGCATCTTGCCTCGTGAGTCGGACTACCTACAGTTTTCCGGTTTTCTCTCATACGACAATCAAAGGGGTAGTTATCCCTAAAGGTCCTCCCGGAAGGCACTGCCTTCTTCAGCGACACGGAGCCATGTCAGATTTCTACCTACTTGCTCCATCACAACAGAAGCTGCCCTGTAAAGGTAGCTTGAACTTCATCTAGATATTGCTGCCGACTAAGTGGTATAAGAAACAATAACAATAAAATTTTTTAAATGATTTGATATACATTTTTTTTTGTGATAAACATTTTAAATCTATGTTAAATTTGTTTATTCTAATTAAATTTTTTAAGAAAATAGTGAAAAATTTAAATAGGAGGACAATCCTGGCCAAGTGATGATATTGTCTACGAGCAAAATGAACACTATTGTAGTAACAAAGAATTATATTTTTTTCAGATTATATTCCTTGTAACGCACGCGCTATCGACAAGTTCCCCCTGAGGAAACAGTCCTGTATATGGGAGAAAATCCGAAAAACTTACACTTGGCAAAAGACATCAAATAAAATATCTTGGACCAGAAGAGAAAAAGAAAATGTGAAAAATGTTCCGAAAGAATGTTCCGTAATAGTATTCAAACGAAAGGTTTTCGGTAAAACTAAAATTTCAATTAATTGCCTATCATATAATGTTAATTTGAGGTTATCCCACACAAAATTGTCTTAATTTTGCTTACATTCTTTTGAGATCAATCTTGTTTGTGTTGTTTTTGTTTTTCTAAAAACAACAAACGCACTGAGTTAAAAAAAAGAACCAAGCGTCTTTTATAAGATAACTGAAGTACAGGGAAGCACAGCCTTGAGAAATCTTCGACCCCCCCTCTCCCAAAGCAAAAAAAAAAAAAAAAAAAAAATCTTCGAAAATCATAAGGCATACATATTCATTTTATTGCTTTTTATATAATGGAAAATGATTCTATGATATAATAAAAGTTAATAAGATATCTCCTGGATTAGTTAATAAGCGTTTTAATAATTGGTTTGAGTTTTGCAGTTATGAAATGCAAAAGTTATTAGTCAAATATTTTTAGTCATATCATGCCTAAAAATATTTTTTATAAAGAAAACGAAATAATTTTAACTTATAATATAGCAAAAACCATAAATATTTTGCTTAGATCAATTTACAAATGGGTCGTTCTTGTAGAAATAAATATTATAGAATATAAAAAATAAAATCGAATGTAGAATCATACAGAAATAAATATCGTAGAATTATATACAAATAAATATCGCAGAATTATATAGAAATAAATAACGCATAAATACATAGAAATAAGTATCATAGAATTATATAGAAATAAATATAGTAGAATTAAAAAAATTACATAGATTAAGATATATTCTTCTAATTCTATTCATTCCGCATCCAAAACAGAAAACATTATTGACAGAGAATCTAATTCGCAAAGGAAAGATTCGATAAGAAAACATTAAATAAAATATTTTTCTAAGACTTCCATTTAACGTTTTTAATAAATTAAAGCTGAATCGTGATCCATGTTTTAATCATTTATGATACATTCTTTTGGCCATTGAATGTGATAATGTTACTTGTAGAATAGGAATACTTCATTGTTCATTTACGACTACATTTATCTAAATTTTGAATATTCTTTTAGAGATTCTTGAACAATTCATTCTTCACAAAGTTCTTGATCTATTCAACATTGCTACATTCATGTGGCTATTGAATTTGTCCATTATTGTAGTATTCTAATCAATTGTTTCATATATCCCGTGCATTATTAAACATTAGCATATTCCTAAGTTTATTCATCCGTTCTCGAATGCTCACACATGATAAGTTGAAATTTGCAGAGCAAATTTTAAATTTTTTTATTATTATAATTTTTAAATCTTTGAAAAAAAATCAATTTTATTTTTAAAAGTAGAATTGGAAAAAAGATGATGTAAATCATGGCCTGTGAATTCTTGAAGAACCAATATTCAGAAAAAAAAAATATTCATATAAAAAAATCTGAAACTTTTATACGGCATTTAGAATTTATTTATTCGTCTTATCGACGTATTTAACACTGCAGTTATGACTATTAACTTCTCTCCTGGTACGTTGACAGGTGTTATTAACCAAATTGTCTCATTATTATATTCATTGTTCAGTTATTAAAATCCACGACTGCGGAAGAAAAGATTCGATTCATAAAAAAACATTTTTCTAATATATCCGTTTACCATTTTTACTAAATTACGACTGAATCATGATCCATGTTTTTAATCTTTCATTATAATCTTAAAATCTTTCCAAAAAATATCTGTTATATTTTTAAAAGCAAAATCGGAAAACAGATGATGCAAGTGCACTACGGCAATACCATATAAAAAAAAAATACTCCTAATATTCAATAACTCAAATAATATTCTGATAATAAAAGCAACTCAGATAATATTCTAATAATAATATAACAACTCAGATAATATTCTAATAATAATATAACAACTCAGATAATATTCTAATAATAATATAACAACTCTGATAATATGAATAACTCAATAATATTTTTATAAAAAAAAATCTGAAACTTTTACATGGCATTTAGAATTATTTATTCGTCTTATCGACGTATTTAACACTGCAGTAATGATTATTAACTTCTCTGCTGGTCGTTGGCAGGTGTTATTAAACCAAATTGTCTCATTCCTATCACGTTCATTGTTTAGTTATTAAAAATCAACGACTGCATAATGTTGTTCCTTTGGTATCCTACAGCTGCTATTCTCCCACCATTCCCATTTTTTCCTACATGAAAACAATGAGCAATACAAAATAATGAAAACATGAATCCGTAATGTAGTTTTCTATTGGATTCTTCGTTCTTTTTCCCACGACTTGTGCCAGATTTGTTTTCACGAATAATGCTTTTATTATTATTTATTTTTTTCTCGTTCGGCAATTTTTTTTTTTACCATATATAAAAGAGAAAGGAAAAGGATGGTTGCACTATAATAGAAATTGATTGTTATTTCATCTGAACATGTTTTATAACACATTTAGTTTTGATATGCTTCCTGTTAGAATTTTTGTTCCGTTTAATTCAGTGTGTTTGTGGGGTTTTTAGCAAAAGAATATAATTATTGTGAAAATAGACTTAGATGAACATATGTTTTTCATGTTTTTTATTGTATATTTTTATTGGGTTTTTTGTTGTTGTTTGAAACTGTAAAAGTTTTAATTATTAATTTATTTCGATTAATTAAAATCTTAATAAAACTATTATAAACTTTAAATTTATTTATTAATCACTATCTCAAGTTTAAGTAACTTATTTTTAATTATTAATTACTGCAAATAATAAAATGTCTAAAATTCATAAATAGTTGGACATTTTAATAAACATATATTTATTTATTTGAAAGTTTATGAAAAATTATGCCTATAAGAAGTACAGTAACATTATTTATGTAAATTAAAACTTATCAGAATTTTCAAAGAATTCTATTATCTCAAGTTACTCATTTGTTACGAAAATTACTTCAATAAATAATGACATAATTTACAGTTATAAATAATATTGAGAATATATAACATGAAGCTTGGTAATTTATGTTATCTATGTGTATTTAGTAATCTACGTCAAGAAACTAAAGGAATAAATTTCATGGTGTTCTACATTTTTGGAGTTTAAAAGTTTAAATTATTATTTTATTTTGGTTAATTGAAATCTCAAATTAATTTTGGTTAATTATAATTTTAAAAATATTTATTAATCACTATCATAAGTTTAAATAATTTATTTTTAAATATTAATTACTGAAAAGTATAAAGTGACAACAGTTAAAATTATTTTATTTCTGTCAATTAAAATATCACTAAAACTGTCATAAATTTTAAAATATTTATTAATCATTGTCTTAAATTTAAGTAATTTATTTTAAACTATTAATTACTGTAAATAATAAAAGGTTTCTATATATATATCTAAATGTCTATATATATATATATATATATTATACTTAATATTATAGTATATATAAAAAAAATGTTATATATAAAATTATGTAAATTAAAATTTATCAAAATTTTATTAAAAATGTCAAAAAAAAATTCTATCATATTCTCAAGTTTACCATTTGCTTCTAATAATTACTATGCACATTAATAAATAATGACGTAATTTACAGTGTTATAATTAATATTGAGAATATATAACATTAAGCTAAGACAGTTTCATATTCTAAAATAAATTACATGTTTTATTTAGCAATAATCTATGTCGAGAAACTGAAGGAACAAACTTCGTGATGTTCTACTTCTATACGTTGGATCGATATATCCTTTTTCGAATTCCAATAATAGAGGTAAGAAGAAGCAATAAAGAAAGTAGGATAAGGCATAAGAAACATCCATAAAACAAAGGGAAAAAAGATTGTTCTTCATATAACGATTACGGTTTTCCCTGGTTTTTTTTATTGAGCACACTCACGCGAGTGCAAGTTGTACTTTGATCTAAGTACAGAATTATTTTTAGATTTGTGCTGAAAAATTATCTAAAAAAAATTGAGATATTGAAAATAGAACGAAGATTCATTTTAATAATTTTAATTTCAGATAGAAATCTTAAAAGTTAATTTTTTTTCGTTTGATTTATTCTCATTATTATGTTGAAATGATGGCAAAGTCATTGTCGATATGATGATTTACGATAAGATTGGTTATCTTGTTCGTTAAATTTAAAAAAAAATATCGCTCTTTGAACTAGATTAGAATAAATAGATAATATTATATACTATACTAATTACATAAATTATTCTTTTGTTGTCATATATAAACTTTTTAGTATAAAACTGGTCTTTATATCTAAAAACATATATATTTAATAGGTTTATATAAAAAAATTAAGGAGCATATAAAAAAAAAAAAATTGCGAATAGTAGAAAAATAAATATATTTGAATTGGAAAAAAAATAAAATTTAAGAAATAATTTTTTTTTTTGCTACAAGTAATTTTTGCTAAAACATTTGAGATGGTTTCTAAAAATCGTCTAAAAACTTTATCATAATAAAATTGGCCTTAACTCAGAGAAATTAATCAAATAATTACAAGTTTAAAAATTTTTTTTTTAATTAAAAATATATTTGAATAAAAAGGAAAATTAAAATTAATATTTAAAAAAAATATGTTATGAAATAAAAATAGAAAACAGCAGTAAATGTCTATTGATAATGATGAAGAAAATTTTTTTTTTTATAATATTTGTTAAGTGTTTAAAAATATATTACATGTTTGTAATAATAATAATATATAAATATATTGCCCTTTTCTAAGGTACATTGAGAAGAAATAAAAAGTTTTAATGTAAGCAATTTTATGAAATAAACAATAATGCTATCATTAATAAAAATTAAAAATACTATTATATTTAATAGTGCATAAGATCACACATTTAAACTGAAATTTATGCATTAATCAAAAATAGAAAAAAATGTAATTATAATTGTTTAAAAGTCTAAAAAACTGTATTTAAATAATAAAGTTTGTTTTCAAAATAAACAAAATGCTCTGCATTTTTATAGATTAAAAACTATTTTCAGTAATACATGTTTGTCTCTCCAAAAAACGCTCATCACCAATATTAGAATTTGTTAAAAAGAATCAGTGTTAATTTGGGGATAATTAATGAATTAGGAGGTATTATACATTTCAAATATTTTTTTTATCAATACAATGCATACATATTTTACTCCTAAATAAAATTCTTCTACAATTAAAACATTAAAAATACTGATTTCCAATTTCCACTATTAATAGCCTAAGATAATTCAGTCTGTTTGAGAAAATAATATGCAACACATTTTTTTTTGTTGCATATTAATAATGCAATTAATAATTTTGGGGCATAATTTTTAATTTTCTTAACTTTAGCCAATTTCCTGATTAGTGGGAATATAAATGATATTTTCAAGTTTCAGATCATGTCTGGTTAATGTTCCTAAACTAATATTTATGAAAATTTGCTAAAAAAAAAAAAAAGTAGCTTATTAAATAAGAGAAATATATAGTGTGACAATGAAAATTAAATACAGAACGAATCCTTTCAATTGATGGCCTAGTATTATAAGTGTATAGTTGTTTTGATGTAATTGACACCATTGCATCAAAAGAAGACGTCCAAGTTTAAATTCTACAAAGGTAAAGATGATACTGTCTTCTTTTCGTCCGTGTGTCTAAAAACGTCAACTAAAATACAATAATCGACTGCTTTAGAATTAAAACCGATTTTCCGACTAGAGATTCAACATCAAAACTAATGAACTTGACTTAATTGATTTAGTAAAAGTATTCTAATGATTTTTCCAATCATTCAACTCACCTGAGCCCGGTTTTAAGCATTTCCAACAATCCAGAATTTGTTCGGTTCCTGCATTGTTGCTGATTAACATCCAGTAATCCAATATCCCATCAATCAATTAGTCCGCAAACAATCCATTGTAATCCAAGTAATCCTTTCGATACAGCTGGCGGGCCGCAGGAAAAAACGAATAGATCTTCCTTTCCGACACCGTTCGATTGTCATCCATCGGAATTGAATTCTTTGTCGTCCTTATCTCTTCATTCCGAAGCAGGTCTTTTTCTCACGACCCGGCGATTGTGTGTTGAGAGAACCGCAGGTAAATATTGTTATCGAATCATAACAGTAGCCATGTGGTGGATGAAAGCGATTTCGCATCAGGGAACGAGTAAAAAACTAAGTGGCGAACATTCTGATTATTTGATTGCGTAGTGATTCTACAGGTTTAAAGATTGGTTGATAGTCATAGGATGTAATAGTGGCATTATAACTGCATGAAAGTTGAAGTATTGCCAAAAATAATTCTATAAGAAAAAAAAAAAATAAACAAACGATTGTTTCTTTTTGGAAAATGTTCTTAATTAAGAATAAAACGATAAATACGAAGAAAATGTATTCTATTTTATTACGAATAAGATTCTTATAAGAATTTTTCAAAAACAATTTTTTTCTTCTTTTTTTTATGAGTGTTGTAAGAATTTTTAAAGACTTTTCAAAAATCAGATACGTTGCCATACAAAAAAAGAATAATCATGAATATAATCTATCTAAATCTAAATAATCTATCTATCTATCTAAATAATTTATAAGAAGAGAAAAGCAAATGTAAGCAAACGATTTTGTTTCTTTTTGGAAAATGCTCTTATGTTAATTAAGAATGAAACGATAAATACGAAGAAAATGTGTTCGATTTTATTACGAATAAAATTCCTATAAGAATTTTTTTAAAAAATCTTTTTTCTTTTTCTTATAAGAAAATAATTTTTATAAGTTTTCTTCTAAGAATTTTTAAAAACTATTCAAAAAATGAGATGCGTTGCCATTCAAAAAAGAATAGTCATGAAAATGATAGATACAAGGATAAATGAATTAAACTATACTAAAAAAATAGCAAACTATTTAAGAGGTATGCATATTTTAAAATGCATTAATTTCAGTGTAAGCATTGTTTCATTAGTTTTATTTGAATAATATTTTATAATAATCATATTCTGAATAATAATAATAATATGCTGTAATTGTGGCAGTATAACTGCTGTATAAAAATGAAAGTTGAAGTAGTGAAAAAAATAATTCTATAAAAACAAATGTAAGCAAACGATTCTGTTTCTTTTTGAAAAATGTCTTAATTAAGAATGAAACGATAAATACAAAGAAAAATGTATTCGATTTTATTACAAATAAGATTCCTATAAGAATTTTTCAAAAAAAATAAGAATTTTTTTCTTTTCTTATAAGAATATTGTAAGAATTTTTAAAAACTTTTCAAAAATCAGATGTGTTGCCATTCAGAAAAGAATATTCATGAAAATGATAGATACACGGATTAATGAATTAAACTATATTAAGAATGTTAATATAATTAAGAGTTATATATTTTAAAATGCATTAATTTCAGCGTAAGCGTTGTTTCATTAGTTTTATTTGAAACATAATTTTAAAAATGACTAATAAACAGTTTCTAATGCAAATAAGCAGTTAGTCTTTTTAAAGAGAACGTCTGTAGTGAGGTATTGACACATTATAACGCGCATACTTATCAAACATTCAGTTACTTGAATTTTTATTTATTTATTTATTTATTTATTTGTAATTTTTGAAATCATTGATTCACAAAATATTAAAGAAAGTTAAAATTGCAATTTATCATCTATAAAAAGATCTCACCTAAATAATAATATATTTAATTACAGCATAAATGATAATGATTTTTCTCAATATTATAATCTCTATTTTTCAGAGACAGATTTTTAGAGTTCAATTAGCTCTTAGAATTCTGTGAGTTTCCACACTATTTTTAAGGGGAATATTGGGCTATTTAATAATGGGAATTAAGCGTAATTTAACGAGGAGATAATCTGCGTCAAATTGATTATAAAAAGTCATGAAGTTACTGACAATATTAAATACTTAACATAACAGATGAATGGCTGTAGTTACAACTGTGAGACTTTTAATTTAATTCCTTGTATTATAAATGTACAGTTATTTTAATGTAATTGTTACCATTGACTAACCGTGAAGACGTCCAAGTTTTCCAAAGGTGAAGATGTTACTAAACCGTGCATCTAAAAATCGATAATTCATTTGATTATCTCATCTAATAGCTATTTATTTTTGGTTCTGTTAATCTGAAAATAAACAATAGGCATATTGATACTTTTAGTTACTTGTAATCTCCACAAAGATTAGAAATATCAATATCTGATTAAATTAAAAATTGGTTTTAAATTATGATTAAAGGAACAGTTTTTGCATTCTCAAAATCAGGGTGGCCTCAACAACACATTGAGCCCTCCAACAATATAATCTAAAAAAGGCCTTTACATATTTTCTAGTTTGGATGATAGATCTATAAAGTTCATTAGAAGACATTTTTGTTCATTAAGACAGCATGGTTGTCCAATGGAAGGGACGATATTGTATGCAAGGTCTATGAGAATGTTTGGCCAACTTACTGTAAGGCTTGTACTATGTTAGGTTTCCTGGATTAGAATATTCTAGACTTTGTGCAGCAGATTCTGTTATTGGAAAAAGGTAGAAGATACTTCTTCGAGAAATATAAATATCTGATTAAATTAAAAATTGGTTTTAAATTCCGATTAAAAGAGCAGTTTTTACATTCACAAGATCAGGATCACCTCAACAACACATTGAACTCTTTAGCAATGTAATGTAAAGAATATGTTTACGGATTTTCTAGTTTGGATACTGGATGTTTAAAGTTCATTTGGAGACATTTTTGGTTCGTTAAGACTCTTTGGTTGTCCAATGGACGGTATTGTGGTATTGTGCTCAATGTCAAAGATAATGTTTGAACAACTTACTGTAAGGCTTCATGTTGGTACTAGGTCTCCTGGATTAGAATATTCTAGACTTTGTCCAGCAGATTCTGTTAATGCAAAAAGGTAGAAGATTTTACTTCAATTGGAATGGAGAACACATAAACAGGAATAGAACTGGAACATGTAAACAAGAACAATACTGGCAAAGTTCCAGTTACTGATATTTTTATAATGGTGCTAAGTAACAATATTTATTAAAATCATTTTTCATAAATAATTTATTGAAATGGAAATTTAAAAGTAAAAGAAGATTTTATTTTGTTTAAACAATACATTTTTGAAAATACATAAAAAGGCAATATGGTTAAATGTAAAATGTATCAAAAGCACGCTTGCATAATTTCAGTAAAAATCACCATTTAAAAAAATTGACATTTTTTCAAAAAGCTAAATTTAACCAAATATATAATGATAATTTTTTTTTTTCTAATGCTTTTCTTTTTGTGAATCATTATTAAATATTTTTTTTTTTTCTACTCCTAAGCACCCCCACTTTTTCTTAAAAACCCAAGAGCGTTGAAAGCATCTGGAAGTGTCAAGTTCCAACCTAACTCATAACTAATTGCGAGGTGATTCATTCGCATCCCAGGCGGTGGGCAGAGTTTGAAATATTGATGCGACTGATGACAGCGAGTTTGTTGCAACTCTTCCAAGTTTAGAGCACCCTGGCGTGCTATTAGGCAGATTATCCGAGAGAGTTTCTCAACCTGGGAGTTACCCGGTTACTAATAATATACACACGCGTTTTGCAAGTATGAGATATGCTAACGATTCTCCTGAGCAGACAATGCTGCTGCCATCCATCAGAACTCGCTCTGAAACGCCTCATTTGAAGTTGGAATCTGTCGTGAAAGATTGTTTAATGCCCCTTTTGCTTTGCAGCATTTCAGTTTGAGCAATCGTCTATTTATTTTGCGTAAAGTGTTTAAAACAATGAATGGACAAATTATTCAACTGTTTTCTAGTAGAAATTATATATTGATTTAAAGTTTTACTTTGAGGATAGGATTATATTTTTTTTATTTTTGAGGGTTTTATATATAGCAAATTTTAGCGTTAATACAACTAAAATAAAGATAAAATTGTTCAACCATTTTTCATAATAATTTAAATACCTGTAATTTAGCTGAAGTAACTTTTTTTTCGTTTTGTCGATATCATGTGAAGCCTGATGGACGAGTGACTAGCGCTCTGGCTCTCGGTACAACTGATTTCGGTTTCGAGCTCCGGCGGTGCCAGGGATGTTTGTAGTGGTTCGAATCCACTTTAAACCGTAGGTCCCGGTCTAACATGGCTGTAGAGCGTTGGATGTTGGATTGACAAGTCTACCACGTTAAAAGGAATTCTGACTCGAAATCTGCTATTAGGTAGACGGCCTTGCACCACCATGGAGCTGTTACCCCAATGAAGAAGAACAAATATTATATTAATTTTTTTAAAATTCAAGCAAGATTTATTGATTTAATTTTTATAAATAGTTTATTGGAAAGAAAATTTAAAATGAAAAGAAGACTGTAAACAATAAATTCTCTGATAATACATAAAAAGGCAATATGATTAAATATACTAGAAAATACTATATAACTTCTGCAAAAAAAAATCATTATTTATACAAAAAATATATTTTTCTAAGCGGAATTTGACAAAATGTATCATGGTAATTAATTTCTTTTTCATCCCTAATGCTTTTCTTATAGTAAATTATTGTTAAATATTCAAGTTTCACTCCTTCTAAGTACCCCCTTTTTTTTTTTTTAAAAGCCCGAGAGCGCTGAAAGCATCTGGAAGTGTTAAGTTCCAATCTAACTCATAACTAATTGCGGGGTGATTCATTCGCATCGGAGGCGGTGGGCAGAGTTTGAAATATTGATGCGACCGATGACAGCGAGTTTGTTGCAACTCTTCTAAGTTTAGAGTACCCAGGCGTGCTATTAGGCAGATTATCCGAGAATTTCACAACCTGGGGAGTTACCTGGTTACTAACAATATACGCGCGTTTTGCAAGTATGAGATATGCTAACAATTCTCCTGAGCAGACAATACTGCTGCCATCCATCAGAACTCGCTCTGAAACGCCTCATTTGAAGTTGGAATCAGTCGCGAGATTGTTTAATGCCCCTTTTGCTTTGCAGCATTTCAATTTGAACAATCGTTCTGTTTATTTGGCGTAAAGTGTTTAAAAGGAAAGATATGAATAAATTATTCAATTGTATTCTGGTAGAAATTATATGTTGGTTTATAGTTTTATTTGGAGGATATGATTTTATTTTTTATTTTTGATGGTTTTATATATAGTAAATTTTAGCGCTAATAGAACTAAAATAAAGATAAAATTGTTAAAATCTTCCCCTAATAGTTTAAATTCTTGTAATTTAGATGAGGTAACTTTTTTCGTTTTAACAATGTCATGTCAAGGCCTGAAGGCCGAGTGATTAGTCATTGTGCCACTGGATTCGGGTTCGAGTCCCGGCGGTGTCATGGATATTTGTAGGGGTTCGGAATCTATTTTAAACCGTAGGTCCCGATCTAATATGGCTGTAGAGCGCTCGTCACTCGTCTTGAAGTCTGCCAGCAGGCAGGCCGCCTTGGCCCACTATGAGTCTGTTGCGCCTCTGATGAGGATGAATGTCATGTCAAACTAATCAACACCGAGATTGGGAGCTTATCACAAACAATTTAGAGATAAGCATATTTTGTTGTTGTGTGTCCAATCCTCAGTGTCCTACAGTGCGGGACGGACTGCTCATAAGTAATCTACTCGTGAATCGAGAGAAAGGGGGCAGCTTCTGTTATGATGGAGCACCCGTAGGTAGAGGTCTGATTTGGCTGCGTGTCGCTGAAGAAGGATAGTGCCTTCAGAGGAGACTACTCCGCATTTGCGCATCATATGGGAGGAAACCCGGAAAACTCCCATCAGACGGTCCGACTCACGAGGCAAGATGCTGAACATCTCAATCGCCATCGAGTCTTCTCGTTTTTTGAAACAGTGTCTATAGCGAAGCCGCCAGCGGATTAAACCTCAGTCCCAATGGTCACCAGCGGAGCACATTGCCACGAGTCGGGCTATGGGTAAGCATAAAATGAATAAATGAACAATATAAACATTATCACTGGCGATGCGAAGATAAATTTAAAGAATGCATAAATGATCATGGACATTGTATAATTGAGCATGATATTATGAACAATAAATAAACAGACAGCTGGTAAAAAAAAATAGCTAAACAAATAGCTAAATAAATAGACGAGCATTAACTTTGAATAAATAAGAATGGACAATGTATAAATGAGAAAAGACAACGCATAAATGAATAACATTGGAAAATTCAGAATAATACATGCAAAGGCATTATGCCTTTTCATTAAATATTTAAAACAATCGTATATAAGCTCAAAGAAATTTATATGCCTCTTCAGTTACTTTTTAATTTCAGTGTATACATATTTTTCAATAAAAATTTTCAGTGTAAAAAGTATCCTTTATTAATAATAATTACAAAATTATATTCAATATAACATTCAATTATATATAATTTACCATAGACGTTCTGATTCCAAATAAAAATTATATCTCACTTCAAGACTGTTTCGAAAGAAAAATTAAAAATATTTTCAGCTAACAATCATATTTAATTTCAATATTTCGCTATAGAAAAAAAAAAAGATTCATCTAATGAAAAGATAAAAAAAAAATTCAATAACTAAAACTACACTTATTAGAATCCATGTTTTTATTTATTTATTTATTATTATTATTATTTTGGATAATGAGAAACATTATTTGTTATTTTTTTTCCCTTTTTTACTTACTGATTAAAACTATGGAATCTTATAACTAGGATATAAAATATTTATTATTTAGAAAAAATTTACAAGATTTTAATGATTAGAAAAATGTTGTTTGGAAAAAATAAATATTCTTAATATATAATGATTTTGTTCTATAATTAATCTAAAAAAACATTCTAAACAACTATTTGGAACAATAAATAGTCAGTTAAATTAGCATAGTTCGACTATGAATTGCATTGAAAGGTAAACATCTATTTACATCGTTTAAAAGTGGTAACGGACGTATCGATTACTTGTTAGGGGTGCTAGTCAAATATACTCTGCGCTTAAAAAAATTGCTTTGAAAGCAAAATGTTTAATAGTTATCCTGTAAATTTTTCTTTTACTTTTTCTATTGATAGCACGTAATTTAAAATTTTAGCTGTAAAAAATTAAAATTATTTTAATTCCAGTTAACATCCCTCCGACATGATTTTTTCCTCCCCTGTTACTCCCCTTTGTTTAAATTCGTCGGACTTAGCAACTTTTCATACAATCGGTGGTCATAATGATAAAAATATCAATTTTAATTCAATTTAATTATTTTTAAACAGGAACACAAATCAATTTAACCCTACTCGGTGCCCAGTGATACCAAGCATAGCTCATACATGTGGACTCCTACTCCTACTAATACTACCATTGCAGTAATAGCATGCGTTGCAGTCACTTGTTTTAGAAAGCAAACAGTCTTGGGGGGAATTATGAAAGCATGTACAGGTTGTCTTCGGGTTGCGTCTAGTTTTTCATCTGTACTACCGTGACTTAAATGTTCCACATAGCAGTTACTCATAGAAGTCTTGCCTGAGAGATATTTATTTTCTCACTTTTGCCCATTTTTTTACGACACGACATGGCAATAAAAAATTTGAAATGATCTTAAATAAATAACTCTAAATCATTTACAAATAACAGTTTATAATATGTTGACATATTTTAACATGTTATAATTTTTTTTAACGGCACTTAATATATAATGTTAAGTGACAGCTAAAATTAACTTTCATGATCATAACTGGTCTTAAGACTACCTTTTCAGGAAACTGAGCCAATAATAGGGGCCTGATGGTTGAGTGACTAGCGCTCTGGCCGGACGATGCCGCAGGGTTCGGGTCCTGACGGTGCCATGGATGTTTTGTAGAGGTTCGGAATCCACTTTAAACTGTAGATTCCGGTCTATTATAACCGAATTATAATAATTTATTTTATATTAAAATTTGCCAGTTGTAATGAATCATGCAAAAATAATACATTTTGTCACTTATTATTTTTTTTGTTTCTACGTTTCACACGTCAGCACATAATGTAGGATTTAAAAAATAATTTTAAATATAATGCTTATAACGCGCTGACGCGTACTGATATCAGGGAAAAACCTAAATATTATTTAGTTATCTATAGGATACACATAATAATTTTATTATCACTTTTCAATCATTATATATCATATTGTCAATCATCATGGACATATATCATATTGTCAATCATATTTTTCATATCAATTATATTTTTGTTATATTTCGATCATATTTTTATATTTCAATCATATTTTTACTATCAATCATATTTTTGTTATCATATTTCCGTCGATTTTCATATCAATCATATTTTTGTTATCATATTTAAGTCATATTTTTATATCATATATCATATTTTTCAATCATATATCATATTTTTTTCAATCATATATCAACTATCAAACACATTCTCACGTGACCAATAAAGTGTTAAACAGATTTCGGTACAATTCTTTATATCTTTACAAAAAAAAAAAAAAAAAAAAAAAAAAAAAGTATTTCACAAATATATTAAAATACAAATCAATAGTTTATTTCTAAATTTCATTTTAATTTAAAAGTAGAATAAATTATATAAATAAGTATATGCCTCTGCGGAAATGATTATTGATTGGAACAGTCAAATTTTGGGAGTTCGCTTTTCTTTGCATTAGACAGCCAGTAGGTCCCGGTCTAATTGGTCCTAATGTGCTTCAAATAACCGTAGAGCGACAAACCAAACCAAATTTGTGTCTTTTCGGAACCTTACAAGAGAACTTGTGTGGAAATTAATGTTTGATTATGGACTAAAAGGATTATTTTTGGAGTATTTTGTACTAATTTAAGGCAGACAAAAGATCACTTGGAATATTTTAAAATTGGCAACATTCATTCGATTAAGATTTCCTGTTGTTTTTTTACTGACTCGATATGTTCCAGTATTCAAAAGATTGCGAAGGAGTATTGTGTTGTTTATTGTTTATGACAGCTTGCATTTGCTATCCATTATTTTTCAAAATGAGTCAAATTCAAGACATTTTTTGTAGATAATAGAAGCGATGTATCGTGATGCGATCAAGAAAGCGCTGAAGATGAATTAGAAGATTGTCGTTTCTAATTCTAATCTGAAATTCGAATGGCGTGAATTTCTATAATAAAAAATAAATAAAACGTGATGAAATTTATTGATTTATAGTTTTATTATTCTAACTCTACAAATTGTGGATTTTTATAAAAAAAATATTACTGAACCAAAATTAACATTAATCGTTTAGAAAGAAAAGATTTTAAAATGAAATTGTTTTCTGATATTAATTGGTGTTTAAAATAATATTTTTATCTCTAGTTTTTTGGTAGCATCACATTTTTGATGAATGTCACAAATATCATACTAGTACACCATGTTCATACTTTATAATAATGTTGATATTTATGGACATTAAGTATTAAAGGTAGAGGACGAATGTAAAGATATCATACAATCAGAACACATTGGTTCATTATATTTTTCACAAATGTAATGAATTCGTCTTATATTTTTGGTCATGACATCTTTAAGGATTCTTTTTTTTAAGATAGTGAATTTACACGGCTTAAAAGTAGCATTAGTGGACGTACGGCTGACAACCCTATCAAACAGAAAATATCTCATGTTTCGGAACATGCCAGTAGACAGACGGCCTTGGCCCACCAAGAGGCTGTTGTGCCACTGAACAAGAAGAAAGTAGCATAAGTTGCAAAGTTATATTGTCAGATAGAATAATACTATTTCTGCTTACATACTCTCACCAGGCAGCCTTACTATTATTGTTGCGGTACTTTTTAAACAAGTTGTCAAAATCGACATTGAGTCTATTTCCGAAAACAGTGACGTCAGCGAATTCGAAATCTAACCCCTTTGCATGTGAGCTGTGCACGTTACCACTGGGTCAAGGGTTAGGCATAGTAGATGTTGATATGAAGAAAAACTGTTACACAACATAGAAGATAATAATTTATTCACGTATTTAATAATTATATTTTGAAAATATTGAATCTTCATAAAATATTGTTATCATATGCAAACATGGCAATCAGTTTTTACGTACCCTACTCTGTTAATCAGTTTTATTTACTTGGTTTTCTGGGTATTTCGACAGTAATTCCAACAGCCGAGATTCAATTTGTAAAAGTTAGGTAGGCAGGTAGCAAATAGGAAATTGTGGCCTAATAGTAAAGCGTGCAACCAAGATGTTGAAGCCTCCAGTTTAATTTTTTTAAATTTCTTGTTTAAAGCGTCTCTCATCTATAGTCGTGCTTTATGGTGGGACTTTTCTCGGTTTTAACCCATATGAAACACAATAAAAGTAGTCCTAAACTAATAGTCCTTCTGGAAAAGCAATGCGTTCCTCGCATAGCCCGTTGGCGGGCTTTCTGTGTTAAATATAAATAGAACATGGGATAATTTTTATTTGCCGTTTCATGAGTTAAGTTCATAAGGAGCAATGGAAATTCAATGATTTTATTATCCACTAAATCCCGGTTTTTTTTGTAAAATTAAATATATATAATGCCTTAACAATGAATTATGCTATGTTTTTTGTTGTTCCTGACCATAAACATTTATGAAATGTCAGCACTAATGGAAGTAAAATTGAAACATAAATTATAATGCTATAGCCACTGACTGAAATAAAATTATTATTTGATATTGTGTATTGTGATATTTTTAGTTAGAAACCATGGCAACTTTTAATAACAACTTTCAACTCATTTAAACATATGGCCGCTATAGTGGTTGATATAGATGTATAACATCGACAGAGTTCCGTTCAATATCCAGGATCGATAGGAAGCAAGTGAAAAACATTGACAATATTAGTAAATAGTAAATTAAACTTAGAAAAGTCTTATTTTTATATATATCAGGAAGATTGTGATGTTTTTACTTTGGTCTTTATCTTTTTTTATATCATATCAATAGATTATGATTAGATATGATCAGGCGTTGACCGCTTACAGAAAATGAAACATTTTTAATTTGGCAAATTTTATTAAGAAAAATGTCTGTGCAGAATTAGAGATCGTGATGTTAAATCTATTTACAAAAAAAAATTATAATAAAATAAATAAATAATCTGTCACAAATGAAAGAACTAATATCTTTTCGCGAATTTCAATTTATTATAGGTGAACATATTTTGCTGAACGAATACACTTGGGAAAATACCGATGTTCATTAACCCAATAAGTTTATGAAGGATTTGGTCAAAATATTACAAGAACGGTAGTTCTGCACTTTAGGGGGTTCCGCTGGTTTGTTTGGCGATTTTTTTTTTTCCTTGCGGGTTTCCTAAATTCCTAAGTCCTGTCCTAAACAAACAAAATGGCCGCTGCGATTACAATATACAGCGGTTAAGGTGATTCCATTTGATGTGGAAAAGAAATCGAATCGGATGCCTAAAGTGCAGAATCCCTATAAGAACTATCAAATTCAATAGAGAGGAATATAACAATTAATAACTCTATAACTTTATGAAAAAGCAATTGTTCAAATACTGCCAGAAGCGCTATCAATTTCAGACAGAGAAGTCTGCTAAGTGATGGTTTAATTAACTTTTATAAGCATAAGCTAATCCTTAGACACTATTTTGAGGATATTGGAGCAATGATTTACTTATAGTTTGAAAACCAGACAATTAAAAATAAAACTACAGAGCACGTGACTTGATATGAGTGAATCGTTATATTTAGCAACACATATTTCATGCCAGTTTTAAAACACGTCTGAAAATCATAAAAAATCAGAGCTTATTTTCAATTAAAAGTTTTGAAAGGAAAGTTTTCGTGTAGTGCCAGGAAATTAATCTATTGTAAATAATAATTTGTACATTTACTTATTTTTATTTTATAGCTTCCTTTTTTTTGAGAAACCAATGACCTCTAGCCAGGACAACATCCTGCTCACACAAGATAAAAAAAATCATTACAAGAGGCAATAATTTTCTGATCAATATCTTTTTTGACTGTTGAACATTGGTGGGTCTCAACTCCACTTACACTCAAGAGCCAAAACATTATGACCACCCCTACATTTTACAATGAACTCGCCGGGATGACGTGAAAGGCACGTGATCAGGTGGAAGTGGTATTTAACTGGTATTACGGGATGGTATTAATCCATGCCAAGGCGGGTTGAAGCTGTGTTACTCGCCAAAGGTGGGCCAACTCGTTATTGACAGGTGGTCATAATATTTTGGCTCTTGAGTGTATGTGTACCACGACTATCCCACCTTCATGCGGTGAGGAAGGACATTGCTTTCCAGAGGAAACTGCTTCTCAATTTAATATTGTAGGAGTAAAAACTCCGAAAAACTTCAAGTAGCCACCAATATATATATTTAATAATTTTTGAGGGCATCTTTATGAAGCCCGTGGTGAATTTGCAGTCAGTACATGGGGTACTATATATGACCTTCCCACATCTACACATCCGGGCTAAATAACCACCTTTGTGTTTTGTTACGAAAACATCTATCAAATTTAAAATTAAATCAATTGCTCCCTAAAATATTTACTTGCATTCCATTATATCGTGATATACATATATGTGTGTGTGTGTGTTATATAATTTCAAAGAGTATTTTGTGAGGTCCGTGGTGAATTTACAGTCAGGGGACGGCATATGGCCTTCACACATCTACGCATCCGTGCTAAATAACCACTTTTGGGCTTTGTTACAATGTCATTTATCAAATTTACAATTAAATCACCCATAAAATTTTTTATTTGCTTTCCATGATATCGTGTTATCGTATTATATATATATATGTATATATATGTTAGATAATTTCAGAGGGTATTTTTATGAGGCCATTTACAGTCATATGGTCTTTAGATATATGGTCTTTACACAGCTACGCATCCATCTAACTAACCACTTTTGTGTTTTGCTACAAAAACATCAATCAAATTTACTATTAAATGAATTACTCATCAAATTCTTTACTTGCTTTCCCTTATATCGTATTATGTATATAATCATATATATATATATATATATATATATATATATATATATATATATATATATTTATATAAATGTTAGGTATTTTTTTAAAGTATTTTTACGAGGCCTGTGGTGAAATTATAGTCATTACATGGCGCATATGGCCTTTCACACATCTACGCATCCATGCTAACCAACCACAGTGTTTTTGCTACAAAAACATCAATCAAATTTGCAATTTAATGAATTACTCATATATTTATATACGTATATTTATATGGATTCTAGATAATTTTTGAAGGTATTTTTATGAGGCCCTGGCGAATTTACAATTTGTACATGGGGCATATGGCCTTCACATATATAAATATCCCTGGCGTCCATTCTTGGCTTTAGCACAAGAACTTACTGTCTGGTTCCCTTGCTTGAAATTGAAATAGCTTCATTTGGTTTGAAACTCAAACCAAATGAAGCTTAATAAATCCGAAATCGGCAAAAATAAATCCGAAAATATCCATTTTTTTCACATCTTAATCAGACATCACTATTTAATGAAGTTGTGATCATTTAAGTGGGGCCAGATGACCGAGTCGCTCGGTACCACAGAGTTCGAATCCCGGCGGTGCCATGAATAATTGTAGTAGTTTAGAATCCCCCTTTAAGCCGTAGGTCCGGGTCTCATATGACCGCCGAACTTCACAAAACCCAATCTGACTTCTCAGTCAAATCATTCCCAAACTGTAAAAAGGGTTGTTCAGTTCTAGGTACAGTGATTTGGTGTGGTGTTAGTAGTAGAAGTAGTAGTAGATCATTAATGTGATCCCTAGTATACCAGAAAATTTAGACAATGAGTATGAAAGGACCCCTCAAAAACTCTTAAGATATTTAGGAGAAAATTTCTTTACAATGTGTCCTGGAAGTAATTGTTTTAATTGTGGTACGCACCCCAGAGTGTGTTAATCTTATCAAGCAGCGGATGAAGAACATCGGGGGAATGGAGATAGCACATTTCTTACTTTCCCACGCTGTATCGGTAAGGATTACACATTTTCCGATATCGGCGTCGATCGATAACTCTGCCGGGCCGTATCTCTTGCGTACAGGTAAGCAAATTGATTTAGATTGGCTGACATTCAAACGTGAAAGGTTTTGTTATTAAATATAGCACTTTTTACTACGGACGAAAACAATCGTTTTGTCAAGGCGCGCATCACAAGTGGGTTGATTTTCAACCTTGGAACTTCGAAAAAAGAAATTAGTTTATCTGCAGCTTGGAAAATTGATTTTTAAATTTGATTGTTGTGGTTGGATGGTAAATATGGTTACTGAGAAACTGAAAGATTTGATGAAGTCGTAACTTGTCCGTTTTTTATGTAGGTTATACCAGTGTTTAAGAATCTCAAAATTTTCTGGGCAAATCTTAAATATTTAGAAACAAAAAGCAAATATTTATTTTTATTAAATCGAATTAAAGATGGATAAATTGACGGACAAACAAGCCCCTACTGTATACATGGATGGGTATTTCCACTTAAACTGGTCATTGAAAGTCTGAATGGTTTGAAAATATTTGTTAAATTATATATTTTATTTATTTTTTTATAATATTTGTTCGTTTTCAAATTTTTTTGTGTGTGTATGTAAATTGTAAAAGTTGTTCTTCAAGATAAAAATGGCTACCTATGATGTTCAGTAACTAGTGAACTAATTGAGTTGTTCTACTCTAGAAAAGTCCATTTATTTTAATGCAGAGAAAGTACCGGCAACGTTTAATGTCACAGTACCTCCTAGAAATAACGCCTTTGGTACTACAGGCTGGCTTCAGGTTCGTATTTTGGTGGTGGCATGGATGTTTGTTAGTGGTTCGGAATCTGCGTTAAACTGTAGGTTCGTGGCCTAGAGTGTACAAAAAAATGACCGTAGAACGACAAGCCAAACTTAGCAATAACATTATTCGTTACCTAATAATCATATTAAATAGAACAGATTAGAGAATAAAATATTCTAATAATTTTTTTAGGTTTGGTTTGTTGCTCTTACGTCATTTTTTTCGCGCGTTTTGGGTTAATTATATAGAGACCTACAGTTTAACATGGATTCCAAACCACTAACAACCATCTATGCCACCGCTAGAATTCGAATCTGAAACCTGTTGTATCAAAGGCCAGAGAGCGAGCCACTTGGCTATCAGGCCACTGTGATATTTTTATTTTAAATCATTCAGTAGCAATCCTGTAGTAAAATTGTTTCATCATATTCCAGTCACTGAAATGCCAAAAGTGAATAGTGATAATTTTTTTACATTCCCGCCCAAACCTGTAATTTGTACAACAGTCCGCCATGCCTCTTTCACTCCAAAATGACTGTTGCAATGTTCCTGCCTGCTCCTCCTTCCAATTTCATGATCTGCCGTTTTTATTATTCCTGCCGTCGTTATATACAATTTCACCCACATCATTCTTAACTGTAAAGGGACATCTCAACTCACACAGTGTTAAGCTGTGGATTCACAGTGTTAGTTGTGATGCTGTAATAATAATATCAAAATGCTACTAATTTATTAACAATGGCTATTTTAGATTTTGATATGTATTATTAAAAAGATTAAAAGACATATTAAACATATAGACATATTACATTATTAAAAGACATAAACTTTTAAATCTATTATGGAACTGAAATGCGTTATTCAAAATAAATCGAAGTACTGTGACTGTTCAGAAAATATTATCGAATATTATATAAATTAACGACATAGTTATCATGAATCTTAAAAACAAAAGAGATACGAAGTATAAAATTAGATTACTGACAAACGTTCGTTTATGACGTCGAAATATCACTTATCATCGTTTGCAAATAACAAATGACACCTAGTTATCACATAGTTAACGAAACTCCTAATCACCAAATGACATTGTAGTAATCAAGTGTTACAATAAAGTGATTTGGGTGAAAATATTTAAATGAACCAAGAATGATTATATTAAAAAAATACTGTAAGGAATTGAAAGAGAAGAAAAACTCTGTATGCTATTGAATAGTTAGTGTGACAGGTAGATGGATAGGTTATTATGGAGATTTCAGTGGTAGTGTCAGCGTTGCAGCTGAATATGGGTATTTAAACTTCATTGTTGTGGATGAAGAAGATTTAAAAGATCATTTATGATGCTTGGAAATCATTTATTATGCTTAAAAGATCGATTTATGATGCTTGAGAAAGTTGGCTAGATAATTTTGCAATAGGTTATTCTAGTAGGCTGCTAATAAACTTTCAAGTTCCCAATTTTTAAAATGTCACAAGCACAAATTGTTTGAGACTATTTAATAAAAAGTATTACATCAAAGTACTTCTACCATGGATCGCAAAACATTTTTGTTCCAGATTCCAAGAATACCTTTGATTTAGAGTCAATAATTTCAGTAAAAACTGTTTTGACAGATTCGTGACTGGCAAAGTGCTTATTCTTACAAAAAAAAAAAGATTCCAAATGTTTAAAGAATTGGTAGTCAGTAGTAGACAAGTGCTGCTGATGTGCTGAATAAGGCGGTTTAAATTATTAGGAATCTCAAATTTCAAATGGTCCAGGTTTTGGAATGTGATATGTGAAAAATGAGATCCATACAGAAGAATAACACCCTTTCGATTTATCAATGCTGGTTCTGAAGACAAAAATTACTGATGAACAATAATAATTGTTGTCAGTAATACTGTGCATTAGGAATGTTAGGACCTATTCCTAGGAATCTGTAATAGACAATTCTCGTTGAATCCACCAAATCGCCTGGATTGTCTTATTTGGATTTAAGCTAGGTTTGGGTGCATGTTCAGGCTTTTCATCTGAATCTGGCGGCTGTGTTTATTGTTTAAAATTATTATGCAGTATCGACTTTTCATTGCAAGTCCAAAAGGAAACAATTTCTTTTCCGAATACTGAATGATGAGTAAAGCTACAAACATTGCAATTTTTTTCCTATTTGTCAAATCGACGAATAGGACGTTGATATAAGCATCACGAAATGAGAGAATGATTGGTTAACTTTAACATCCTGGAGAAATGGCGGTATAAATGCCTCTATAAAACATTGCAGAGAAAAATACTGCATATTACAGTATTTTCCAACGATGGAATTAATTTTGTGGATACTTGAAAAGTAAGTTGAAGAGTAGGACCTTGCCATAAACATTACGAAATAATAATCATTATTTAATATTAACAACCAGGAGAAAGTTATTATAAATGTTTCTCTTCTGCAACAATATACACTTATGATTAGAGTATCAATTGAAATTGTTAAAAATCGATTCAACATCATATATCTGTATGATTGTAGACTCTAGCTTTTGCTATGGGTCTACAAGCATACATATATATAATTGACATATTGCTATTTTTGTCTTGATGTCACAAGAATACGTCAGATGGAGACAACATAATAGAAGAAAAAATTTGATACCAGTCGAATCACGCCCAACAATAGAGACTCATAATCTGCAGGGAACACAGGGCATGAAATAATCCTGCATTTGGACACAAAGTATCTGATTTGGAGAAGATGAGTAATGGTTACATCCATTTATACATCACTGGGAATAAAACATGATAAATCAGAAATATGAAGAAAAAAATTCTCAGATGTTCTTTGATTCTTTACTCTACAGCAATTGAGATGAAATCTTTTTAATAAAGAATACATGATTCTCGTTTTGGGAATGACTTCTTTTTTTCTTACAATCGATTAGTAATCGATGATTCTTAGTTCAATCGATTATAAGCATGTTTGCAGTCTAATCGATTGGTCATGTGATTCATTTTTGAGAAGCAATGAAACAGTTTAATATTTGTAATCACTGGTCTACAGGAATCCTCAATCTCTACTCAGTACTCTTAAATACTAAATAACTTTCTGATCAGTAGTAATATTTTTCGTTAGGAAAACGGTACATCTCATTAAAACAATTTTCACACCAATTTATTTTTCGAAATATGTTATTTTTTTATGTCTTACATAAAAATATAATTTTTTTTGTTTTGATTTGTGACATAAATTCGAAATAATTAAAAAATTATTTCTTGCTCTAAGTGTTTTTTTTTTTTTTTACCATTTTTTTTTATTTTTAACACATTTTCGATATCTTCTTTCCCCCGTTACACAATATTCCCCATTTTTTGCATATCAGTGGACCTTGTCATCCAAACATATATTTAACGAATAGCCCCTTGTTAAGAAATAAAGAAAACTTTTTAAAATAGCTACCTCACATTTGTGTATCGTATGGGACAAATTACAGATAATTCCCAACAGGCTATTTGATTGACGATGCAAGGTGTTTACACATGTCGTCACATTTCCATCGAGTTTCCTCGTTTCTGAAAATAGTGATCGTAGCTATCTTAGACACTAAATGCTCCTATTATCATTGAGCCAACACACGAACCCCTAATTAGTTTTGATGAGTAGAAAATAAATATATCATAAAAATAACGATTAAATTTAAAATGCCAATTTTATTTGAATGCATTTTTTTTTTTTTTTACTTTTAGAGTAAAAACAACACACAAATTTTTATTCTAGAAAAACCCATTTATATTTTTAAAGTTTAATTTCTTTCTTTCATAAAGTATTTAATGTAATAAGTTGTATTTGCAATATTAATTTGTTTAATATTAAAATACTAGTATCGATGTTAAAACATGTATAGTTAGTTATATTGTTGCTTATAACAATGAGGGATTATATAAAAAATATCTCCTTTTGGTCAATTGTTTTGTAGTAACAATGTAATAATTTAAATAAATGTTTCAACAATGTGTTTGATTAAACAATATGAACAAATAAAACTACTATTGTTTGAAACAAAGAAATTTTCACTTTGATTATTGATTTCAAACGAGTGAGTTTGAGTTTTCTTGCTAATTTTGCGATTTGATTTTGTGACTTTGAAATTTTTGTGATTTTGCGATTTTGTGATTTGATTTGAGAGTAAAAGACTTAAAAATGGCTGTTTTAGCTACAGTTGTTGTTGCGAGTTTTTGCAAGTAACTTTTGCGTTTTGAAGTTCATCTTCCAAGATGATATTGTATCGTTATTCTTGGTTGTTGAATACGTATTTATGATGAGATTTATCAGAACATTAATGTTCTCAGATTTGAGTGGAACAGCTAATATGCTGAAAGTTACTGCTACTGGATCAGATGAACCAAAGTTCATCAAAGGGAACCGAGTTCCCATTGTTTATTCGAAGGATGTTTGGCTTTTGTGTGAGGCTTTAGGCATCGAGGCAAAACTGGCTTTTGCCGAAGATGGTATGGTTCAAAAAACTAAACCAATGACTTCCACACTGATTGGGACACCTCTAGTTAGATCTAGAGAAGTTTGGCTGTTTGCCAAGCCTTGGGGTTGAAGGCTGAGTTGATGGAGTAAAAATGACGACTTAAAAATTTTGAAATAAAACAACGGACAATATTTATTATGAATCTTAGATCCTGTACCTTACATAGCACCTGTGACGAGCTAACAATTGAGCACTACAAAAATTAGACAGATCAAGGAAACTTTGAAACCAAGCAAAAAACTGCCCATGAAATATTACATCGTATCTGTGACAAGGTGACGAATATTAATAAATTGTACAGATATTTGAAACCAAGTAAAAAAAATAGTCAAGACAAATTATTTAGCACCTATACCACCTATACCATGTGGACCTAGCAAAATAGGACAGATCTATGTAATGAAACTGTGAAGTCAAGTATAAAATTGATTTTAGAAATTACGCCATACCTGTACAAGCTGACGATTGAATATAATAAATTTGGATAAATCTATGAAACCAAGCAAAAATTGGCAAAGAGAAATTGTGCAGCACCTGCACCAAGCTGACAACTGAATATAATAAAATTGGCAGTTCTACGAAACTTTGAAACCAAGAAAAATTTGTCTGAGAGGATGTTCAGGGTGCCTGCACCAAGATGACAATTAAATATAATAAAATTGGAGAGATCTATGGAATTTTGAATGCAAGCAAAAATTTCACATGAAATATTACATAGCATCTTGGCCAAGCTAACGAATAATAATAAAATTGCACAGATCTATGAAACTATGATACCAAGCAAATATTTGCCAAGAAAAATTACTTAACACTTGTATCAAGCAAAGGCAAGTGTACCATTTGGACATAATAAAATTGGACCGATCTATGCAATGGAACTTTGAAGAAAAGTATAAAACTGACTTGAGAAATTGCAGTACCTGTACCAAGCTTACAATTGAATACAATAAAACTAAACAGATCTATGAAACCAAGCAAAAAGTGGCCAAGAAAGATTGCGCAGTACCTGTACCAAGATGATCAATTAATATAATAAATTTAGACAAATCAATGAAACTTTGAAACCAAGCAAAAATTTGCCCGAGAGGGTGCATAGTACCTGCACCAAGATGACAATTAAATATAATAAAATTGACAAATCTATTAAACTTTGAATCCAAGCAAAAATTTCCTATGAAATATTACACAGTATCTCTGCCAAACTGACGAATAATAATAACAATGTTAAATTTGTACAGACCTATAAAACTATGAAACCAAGCAAATATTGGCCAAGAAAAATTACTTAACACATATGCCAAGCTGACGATTGAACAAAATAAAATTGTACGGGTATGTAATGAAACTTTGAAGACAAGTATAAAATTGACTTGAGAAATTACGTAGTACATGTACCAAGCTGTTTTTAATTTGATCATAATAAAAGTATAAAATTGACAGATTTATGTAATGAAACTATAAAACCAAGTTTATAAAATTGACTTTAGAAATTTGCCCGAGAGGAAATTTCATAGTACCTTCACCAGAGCTGGATCTATTTTGAAGGCAAAATTTGTAACTTAGTAAAATTGTTAGGACCTAATAAAATGGACAGATCTATGTAAAGAAACTTTGAAGCCAAGTATCAAATTGACTTCAGAAAATTATTCAGTACCTGTAACTGATAATTGAATAAATGTATGTAATAAATTTTTGTCAGTTCAATGAAATCTGGCATTGATATAATAAAATTGGAAGCCAAGTAAAGAAACTTTTGCCTGAAAGGAATTTCTTCAGAAATTAGTACCTTCACCAGATTAACAGAAGATTAAGAAATTATGAAATCAAGCAAAAATTGGCCAAGAAAAATTACTTAGTACCTGTACCAAACTGGCATCTGGAGATAATAAAATAGGAAAAAAATCTATTAAACTTTAGCTGGATTTTAGTGACATTTACACAATAAGAAAATAATAAAAGTTGCCAAATGAAAATTTTAGATTATTTAAAGGAAAGAAACTGAAGAATTCATTTTTCATTAAACACGAACTGAAAATTTCATGTGTTTGTGATTTGAAGATTAAAAAAATTCAATGAATTCATTTACTGAACGAAGTAAACGGAGAAAACCTTTACAAAAATACTAGAACTATTGACTATTTCAAGAAGAAAAAGTAAATAAACCATGAATGAACTATTTCAAGATAGCGACTATTTCAAGAATTCAATAAAATAAATGAAAACCAACGATTTTTTTTTTTTATTTGTAAATTTAGCACTACTTACATTAATGACTTTAAATAATTGAATACTGTTGCAAAAGAACAAAATTTTCAATGTACTAATATCGTACCAAAAATATCTTCAATATCTTCAATAGTTGTATAAATATAAGTGCATAATAAAATTAATAAATCCAGATTGTGAAAATGTCTTTTTTTCAATATTGATAAACACATAACATTATAATTAGTAATATTTTATTGTTCAAAATTGTTAATGAATACTCGACATGAGTTTAATTTTTAAATATATTTTTATTTTTTTAATTACTACTATTTGCTTGTTAAAAAATGTTTTTTAATATTTGATTTTCTTAGGAATTACATCAAATATATTTTTTTTTCCAAAAGTAACATAGAAATGGACTTTCTTTTTGCTTTATTGCAACGAAATAAATAGAATAAAAAAGTATAAAAAAGGAAATCTCACTTCGGAATGCTCCGGATTTGAAATTCCGACTTGTGTTTGGCCTGCCTTTAAGCAACCAATAATTCTACAGATTAAGATCTGGGTAAATGATACAATGACCTTACAGTAAGAAGATCCTTTATTTTCACCTTTTTCATTACATACATTGTCAACTTATTTTTAATTCGTAGTCTCTCACATGATATTTCTGACACTATTATAACACTAACAAAATTTGCATAATTCTACATTTTCCAACATTTGAAAATTTACATTTTTGCGGCTAATAAAAATTCCGATTATGCAGTTTTTTTTTTTTTAACTGAAAACTTATAACATCCTTACATTTTTGTTTGTAGTGTACCTTTTTCCTCATTTACATGCGTATATTTAACTGAATATTCCAAACTACATGAAGATTTCGTATAACGGCATTGTAAATAAATCTTACATCCATAAAAACATTTTATGAGAAATTTTTTTGTGAGTAATTATGTTTAATGCTGTCTTGTTAAGGATTTTAAACTTTAATATAACAATATCTCCTCCCTAGAAAGAATACGCTAAATCGTCTTCCCAAAAACACACATTAAACACTAAGAATTCCTCAACCATAAACGAGCTTAACAATTGACGTTCACATATAAACCCATACCTCATATAAATCTAGGTTTGAATGCCTTCAGAGACTTATACAAGACCTCACAAGTTGGATAAGGAAACACATACGCATGAAATAAATTAAAAGTATTTTTAAAATATAAATAAAATATATATTTATTATTATTTACAATTTAAATAGTTAAAAATACGCCATACAATTAATATTATATTTGCAAAACTTATTTTCAATAAGCATTAATAAAATATATATATATATATATATATACAATATACCATAATAACAATTAATACAAAAATATGAGTCCCAATATCTCAGAATGATGCAGGTGCTTGATCCACCAGCCCAAACCCATTCCCTGTGTACATGCCGCAACTGCTGGCCAAGTGAGGCTTTTTCCAAAATTAAGCTCAATTTTTAAATGAACAGAGTCACCTCACATGCATTGCTGATGATTTCAACGAGCAGCATGGGAAACATACGCATCATGACGAAGGGAGTCCAGCACCCACTGTCCAAAGACTTGGCTTGGTTTGGTTTGCAGCTCTACGGTCATTTTGTGCACACTTCAGGGTAATTAGACTGGGACCTACAGTTTAACGTGGACTCCGAACCACTCACAAACACCCATACCAGCGCCAGGATTCGAACCTGAAGCATGGGATTCCAAAGGCCAGAGAGCAAGCCAATTGGCCATCAAGCCGTCCAAAGACGTGGCTGCAGAGGCCAATTGAAAATGTGGTTCTTTCTTGAGTGTCCGTATAAACGATGCAGGCAAGCAGGAAACCTCTTTACCTGGTCCTTCACTCTCGTGTAGGGGGTCCGCAACAGGGCATCTTTCCTCTTTTTGGACCTTCCAGCAATCCATTATGGGGAGGGGGGCAGCAACTCACTCTCTCTCCATATTTACCTCTCGTCTTCCGTATCCTGCCTCTCCATCTATTCTCCTTCTCTTGATGTCTCCAGCACCTTTGTGTTTGCTTTTTTAGACCACACACCCTTCACTCATTATTGGCAGGAAATTCCTCATAAAATCCGCCCCTGTACCTAGGCGTTTTCATTGGTGGGGGTGAATGCCGACGCTTAATCAGGTTGAAGAAACGACAAGTACGTTTGTATATATATTCCAAAACATGTCTTTAATATCCCATCCGCCGCCAAAGCAATCTGTTTCTGTTCGGAAGTGACACCCCATCAATAAATTACTTCACAAGTCTTAGTTATCTTGCCGAACTTTCGCTCTTGACCATCTGTGCTTTGAAGTTTCGCATGGCCCCGACAATTAAAACACCGCACGGAGATATCACTTTCAATCGCAGCTGCGGCAAAAAGACCTATTTCCTCCGGAAATTGATCGTCCACTTGAACAGATTGGATTCGCTTCAGATAAAGGCTAGTGACCATCAGATACATCCTTCTAAGGGACACACATAAAATAAACCCTAATAACACATAAATTATATAATAATTACAAAAAATTTTACTTTAATACAAAAGAATATTTATTAGTACATATTGACATTAAACAATTGAGTATAATAATTGAGAAAAAAAGTAGTTTTTTAAAAATATTTAAAAATTTTCCAAATTTATCAAGTTTTGTATTCAGAAATGTAGTTGTTAAATTTTTTTATCACACTATCAGTCCCGTGTCCCGTAACAATCCTAATTTTATCACACTATCAAACCAATCAAGCAAAAGAAGAAAAAACAAGTAATATAAAAAAATTTTTTAAAGTCAATTGCTACTTTTTCACTCTATTGCAGAAAGTCCTTTATAAATAATTTTCATTCCTTTTTTTAAGTTTATCTGGCGCCATCTATGGGTAGATATATGCAACTTAAGTCTAAAAAAATTAAAATTAATTAATTAAATTTAATTTCTGAATTAATATTTGAAAAAACTGTATTAACATCCAGTGTCATCCACTACAAGTTAAAAAAAATGTATTTGAACTTGAGTGGATGAATAAAAAGTATTTTATGAACGATTGAAAATTTGAACAAGATATATATAGGGAGAGTGTGAACTAATAGTAGGAATTGAATGAAAAAATATAGTAAGAACTTTTGTTGAAAAGAAAAAGAAATATATAAAGAAGAATTATCTACCTTGAGAAATATTGTGAAATTATCCGGATTAACTTTAGCAATTTGCCGCCAATAAAAAAAAAAAAAAGGCAACACTTGTAAATACAAATAAATCCATTGCAGCTAATAAATGCATAGATTCTCAAAGGAAATTTTCATCCACACAGGAGCGTGTGGTTACAAATGTATTAAATAAGCCAAGTAGAGAGGAATTTGAAAAAAAAAAAATAACTTCAACACTTTATAAGGACATCAAACTAACTTGTTTTGCTTTTAAACAAAAAGACAAGACGCTTATTTCTATTTGTTACAAACAACTTGTATAATTTAGGCGTTGGATTATACTGTATTTTAATGAACAAGGTTGTTTTTGTTTGAAATTAAATAAATTTTATCTTCTATCTGAGGCAGTCGCAAACTTAATGACTATGTAATTTTTATCTAAAAGTTTAAAACAATTAGAAATAAATTTTTATGTATTTTTAAAATCTCATTTATAAGGTATTTACATTGTAAAAAAATTACATACTATAGAAACCGGTTTCTTAGTCAGTCGTATGATTCCCATCGATTTATAACCTTATGACCGTATATGTTAATATAGCACATGAAGTACAGATTCGATACCAGCATTTTATTAACATTAATTATTTATAAAGAAATATATGTCGATATATGTGTTAGAAGACTAAAAAATTCATGTTAGTGATGAATCGAATCAGTCTGATTCGCATAAATACTACTGTGTCCAAAATGTAAGACCAATTTTCAATTTAAAATTCCGGGACTTATGAATTTCAATTTTTTTTTCTTCTTTAGGTTGCTGGCACTGTCCTTGACATCTGTGTGAAATTTCCCGTCACAATATTCATTAGTGTTTGAGCTACGCTTGGCTTTGTGAGACACTAAAACTGATTCCGACGATTTTTGAAATGCCCGAATGAATTGAGCAAAGAACTTGCATTAAATTCTGTTTGCGGAAGCGTATAGAATGATACAGAAGCAAGGTATAGAATGTCGGTGAGCAAACTATATCGGAAAGAAATGTTTAGAAGTGGTATAAACAGTTCAAAGAAGGTAGAGAATGCATTGAAGACGAAGAGCCCTCTGGTCGACCATCAACCTCAACCGAGGAAGCTCACGGTCCAGAAAACTAAAGTTTGATGCTTGCAAACCGTCGATTTACAATGAGAGACCTTGCTGATGATGTTGGAATTTCAAAAGGATCGGTTAATTCCATTTTGGACCTCAAACGCGTCAAATCTAGATTGGTACCGAAAATACTGAATGCGACAGCTCATACTGCATTGCTTTTTCGTGACTTTTTCGTCAAAAATGAAATCCATATCGTTCCACAACCACCGCACTCGCACCGTGCGACTTCTGGCTATTTCCTAAACTCAAAAGAGGACACCGTTTTGATTCGATTGAATAGATTCAAACGAATTGAGGATTTTAAAAAAAGTTGGCTTAAGTGCATTGCGTCCGAAAGTGAGTACTTTGAAGGCGATGAAATAAATTTGGAAGAATAAATAAAGAGTTTTTAAAAAAAAAAAAAAAAATTGGTCTTACTTTTTGGGCACGGTAGTAAAACGTATTGTTACCTATGTATGATACGAATGATTCGCATCCAGTACCTTTCTGACCGAAATCGAAAATATATTAGATAAGGTAGCAACCAAATACAACAATATGATTCGTATCAAATTTAAACATCAGCTCGTATGATACCAGAAATATGGATTCATTACAAAAATTAATCTATAATTAATTGCGTATTAAATTTTTGAAAAAAAAAATTAGAATTAAAATAGACTTTTAAAATTTATATTTTGTTTAATACATAGATGAATACCTCAATTTCAGTAATGGACATATTAATTAAAACATTTTATATTATTTTTAAAGGCAAGTAATTTTTTCTTTAGCTTTTGTGTAGCTTAGAATTTTTTAGGATGCTTCTTTTGATATAAGAATGTAATTATTTAATACCTCAAAAGAAAAATATTAAATTGTTCTTATTTAGTTTCGATCTAGTATGATAACTTTTACATTAATTTAATTAAAATACGAATCACGTTACTTAATTTAAATACGGATTATTTTAAATGTGTAGTCGTAAGAAATAAATAATTAATTTAAAATTTAAAAATATCAAATGATATAATAAGAAATATGTTTGTATGCTTATTATAAGTTATTTCTACTTGCATAAACAAAAGTGTTGTTTTTTATTATTAAAATTAAATCTAAAATTATTTGTATCCAATTTCTTCCAAAAATTTTTTTCGTAATATAAAAAAGCAATATGCTGTACATAAGGAGAATAAACAATAACATGTAGGTAAATAATGGATAAATATCATAGATATGTTTTTGAATATTTATTTATCAAATATTATTATTATTATTTCTGAGAATTTTATTAATTGTAGATTAAAGATATGCTTACAAAATTCAATTCAAGCAATAAATAGGAAATAACAATTTACTTTAATTCTTCTAAGTACTCACATTAGAAGATGAATCACAAACTATAACTAATTTGTAAATTTTTAATAAGAATGAAATTATTTTTAAATTTAATATTTTACAAGATAATAAATAAATGGCAAATACAGATATTAGTCGCGAAAAAAATTCAACAAAGTTTAGAAATTTTTTTTTTTAAATTTAGTGAAGATGTGGATAAAATATGTATGTGGTCAGAATATTTTACAAATGATATACAATATTAATAAAATTTGAAATTAATTTAAAATAAAGAAATTTATTTGAAATAGTTACTGAAGAAATTTAAAGCTTTATTGTTCGATAAATTTTAGAATTTTTTTTTTTTTTTTTTTTAATTTTATGTGTATAAAAAAATAATATATATACTCACCAACAAATTATTTTATCTTATTAATTCCTCTGTCAGAAAATGATGGCGCCACTATATGGAAATTTTCTTTGATACGAATCTTTGTAAAAATGTTTCTGTATGATACGGATCATAAAAAGGAGTCGAACCGCTCATGGCTAGTCCATGCACATGTACAGTATGGAACACATGGAACACAAGTTTTTATAATTGCTTCCATCCATTTGGCGTTGCTTGAAAAAGTTATTTCTTCACCTACTACTGTGCCCAAAAAGTAAGACCAATTTTCAATTTAAAATTCCCGGGGCTTATGGAATTTAAATTTTTTTTTTTTTTTTTAGGTTGTTGCGTCGATTTACAATTAGAGATCTTGCTGCTGGTGTTGGAATTTCAAAAGGATCAGTCAATTCCATTTTGGACTTCAAATGCGTCAAATCTCGATTGGTACCGAAAACACTAAATTACTCCAGCTCACACTGCATTTATTCTTCGAAACTTTTTCGCCAAAAAAGGAAACCATACGTTTCCACAACCACCGTATTCACACCATGCGACTTCTGGCTATTCCCTAAACTCAAAAGACCACTCCGGGGACATCGTTTTGAGTCGATTGAAGAGATTCAATGTGAATCGCCGCGCGCTTTGAAGGCCATCCCTACGGATGACATTTTAGCATGCATTGAGGATTGGGAAAAAAAGTTGGCATAGGTACATTGTGTCCGGAAGGCATTACTTTGAAGGCTATGAAAGAATTTGGAAGAATAAATAAAGAATTTTTGAAAAAAAAAATAATTGGTCTTACTTTTGGGCACAGTAGTATCTCTAGAGTCTTGTCTGGTGATGCTCTACACATATTGATCTACATCTCTACGAATTCCAGCAATAAACATACTTAGTATTGCAATGAAAGCAAAAAGGTAGACTTGTTGATTTAGTATTTCCAGGAAATGTACTATTTAATTTCAACTTTACTAGAGTCATTCCAAATAAATATGGTTATGGCTGGAATACTTACATTTTGTTTTAAATATTTTTATAATTGCAAATTTTGATATTTTTATGAAAGACGGGTAGACTGCAACTGGTAATTTTCGTTATTTCAACAATTTATATAATACTCGAATGATCGATAATTATAAAGTGTTAAATAAGGAATCATTTTGCTTGTTTTATCTTTCTCTTAAAAACATGTTATCATAACAGTATTGAAATAATTCTTAAGCAGATAAACAAAAAAGTACATAAAAATTAATATTAATAAATCATAGCCATATTACAAATATGGGTAAATATGTAACTCTGGTGCGACTTCCTATTTGATTAATATCTTTTCATACAAAATCTGACAACACATCTTAAGCCCTGCAAAATAGTGATGAGCGATTCCATTCATTTCCATGATTCGTATCGTTTGGACAAATTTTGAAAGGTTCATGTCGTAAGATCTACATCAAAGAGATTTCTACATCGTGGCGCCATCTATGAGAAGAATAATGCTATAAAAATAATTTCTATAAAAGTGAAAATTTCTATTTTTTCTCTCTAGGTTTTTTTTGTTTTGTTTTGTTTTATTTAACGCTGTTAGAAATGTTTCTATAAAATATTAGAAATGTTTCATGGGGGATATTTCCTTTGAGGTGACCCGATATTTTTTAATGTTATTATTTTCTGAATAAGCTCCTTTCACCTGGTTTATTATTTCAACTTCCAAGCATTTAAAAAAAAAAAAAAAAAGAGAAAGATTTGTATTGAATGGTTCAAAAGTTGTTTTTAATATTATGAACCCATCTTCAAAAATGTATAGAACTCTTTATATATATTTTTTATTATAATAAGTGATATTAAATATATTTTATATTTTTCATAGTACACAAATTAAAAAATATTAATTCGGATTTCCATAAAAGATTTTATCAAGACTTGTATAATGTTTACATTATGAGCCAACTGCCCCGATAATCTGGAACTTGAATTTATTAAAACATATTAGACATTGTATTGTGGGAAAATATTAAAAAATTGTCAATTTGACAAAACTGTAATTATTCTAAAAATAAATTTAATGATATAAACGACAAGTAATATATTAAGAGATTCTGTGAAAAATATTTATATCTATATTGTCCATATATAACTGAAGATATTTTTAACACCAAATAATTTTAAAGATTGTATTTGTATAATTGAAGATAAATTCATGCATCCTTTTTCTAAACTGTTTTTCATCATTAACACTTATAGTATCTTTGAGGTTTCATTCAATTTATCTCATACAAGCTAATTATGAATGACAATTTAATTCAATATTAATTTAAATATTAAAAGTTAAAACAATAAAGTCAAAATACAGTTTTTAAATTAAGTAAAAACTACAGAATTACATTTTATAATGATAAGCATTGAAAATATAAAAATAAAAATAAAAATGCATTATTTTATTATGAAAAAGGTATTTCTAAATATTAGTAGAAGTTGTATTATTATTAGATTTAAATAAGAAAATTAATTAAAAAAACGACTAGAATTAATTTAAAATAATTCTCAGTACTTACGTATTAACGGTACCTTGGAGACAGACTTGGCGGTTTTTAAGCGTCGCCAATCTTTATTATTTGGAAAAAAATATTTTGAAAGCGTTTTGATTTTAAATGAAGTGTTTCATATATTTTATTATTTGGAAGAAAAATTTTAAGTGTAGATTGGCGCCAAATCTGTAGCTGCGGTTGGCGCGTGTGCTCTTTATTGGCGCAACTGTCGCCAAGGTACCGTTAATACGTAAGTACCTAATTCTCAAATTTAAATCTTTAAAGCTAATTAAAGTTATAATTACCTTTAATAATCGCAATTTTTTTTTCTATTGTTTCCAATGCCATCATATTAGAAATTTTAAAGCAAAATACAGAATACAATTTCAGACTTCTTATCATATAATCGGGGAGTTTTCCATACAAGGTGCCATATTAAAACTGACTTGTTTTCGCCCCCCTCACATCTTCAAGTCCCGCGCCAAAAGGGGGAACCATCTGTTTATCGCCTTACTTAGAGGTCGCCAATTGACTAAATTTGGCGAAAAACCCTGGGCACCTCCAAAGGAAATATTCCCAAATAAATTATCAAATATAACTAAAAAAGGCCGGAGAAACAGAAAATTTTATTTAAAAAAATGATTTGTTCCAGAATACAAATGAAATAATTCTATTAATAAATACACGTGCTGCCATCTCCCGTCAAATTTTAAAACGAATTTCTTAAAACCAAACCAAACCTCAAAGTACAATTACTTTTATATTTAAATAGTTTGTAATTTCCTACTTATAACAGGCTCACTGTACTTTATAAGCTTTATAAAGAACATGTTTCTAAATATAAAAATATTGAATTATTTCCATTAACAAAAAAAATGCCAAGGAAATATTTAAAAATATTATTTATTCGTGAAAATGCTTTTGTTTTTACTTTTCCATTCATCAAGACGTAGAAAAAGAGACTTTTCGTTAACTAGAATTATTGTTAAAGCATTTTTACGCATTTAAAAAGTGAACAATATTGAATTAATAAATATACACATCGGTGGACCTTTGCTTCATCTATATTTACTATGAACTGGCCAGTGACAGATAATGAAAAATAACATTTCCTTAAGTTTTAGGGATATTTGTCTGCATTTGTGTGTCGTATGATAAAAACGGGGGCAATGCCGATTGATCTCAGACGTTTATATGCGTTGTAATAATATCCATCGAATTTTTCTCATTTCTGTAAACAATAGCTGCCACAAATGCCCTCATTGAAAGATGAAATCCATTTTTAAGCCAATCGATAAGATAAAAATAAGTTTTAAAGTAAAATAAATATTTTATAAAAATATATATTTTATATAAATTATAATTATATTATTGTTATTATATAATTATATATAATTATCTTAATACTTATCGGTGATTAATAATTAAATTACGATTATAGGTTGTTCTTATCAATCTAGGTACTTAAACTGATACCATTTGCCATTACAATGTCAAACATGTAGCAGATTCAGCGTTACCCAGGGGACATTATGATGAACCTTAACATGTCCCCACATTCTACAACGATAATTTTAAACCAGCAACCCCAGGGATTGTATCTGGAAGGTTCATACCCTTCACCCTTAACTCCAACCGGAGGACTTCCTGTTGAAGGAAGGATTACAGATTCTTTCAGTCTTCTTTCCTCTGGTTTACAGATTTATTTTGACATGTCACATGGGATTATGTAAGAATGAATTAGAATTGTAATTTTTTTTTAAATTCAAAAACTCTATGTAAAAATGTATTAATATTTTTTTTAACTGTACTTTTTTTTAAACTGTCTGTTTTTTTTTTTTTAACAATTTTTCAAAGTTCAATAAATTAATAAATAAATCGAATGTATAATTTTTGCGTTTGACAACTTTACCATATGATATCTATAAAGTTTCCCTTGTTTAAGTGTTTCATTTTCCAAATAATTGGAGAGTTAAATTACTTAATCCAATTGCTCTTGTTGTTCGGCTTTCTAAAATCGGAAAATTAATTTGTTTGGTTTTCGATATTGAACTATAAATTATTTATGCCACACATTCCTTCAATTTCTTACTTTTTTTGTGCCGTTTTAATTTTTTTTTTTACAAAGTTTCATGCAGGCTAAAACTGGCTTTTACTTAGGATTTTTAGTTCCTTCAGTATAACATGGTTAGTGCCACGCCCAATACTTCATTTATGGATTATTCCTAGGAGAGGATCTGAACTTCAAATTACAACGAAACATTTTAGAGGATCTCACTGATCTTAATCATTTACTCTTGTATTCGAGGTTCCGGAAGGAGCAGTTCCTAAATTCCCAAGAATCTGAAAAACAACTTAACCATAAAAGTAACGACACCTAACATGTGGACAATATGCGAATCCCCGTTCAGGAAAACCACTTATCTCGTCAAGTTATTTCCACATGGCTCAAGAACTAGCCATTATGAACGCGGAGCTCAATCATTTACAATCACGGAGCTTAATCATTGCGGCTTCTACTTAGGATTTTTAGTTCCTTCATTGTAACATGGCGAGTGCGCATCTAATACTTCATTTATGGATTATTCCTTGGGAGAGGATCTGAACTTCAAATTCCAACGAAACTTTTTAGAGGATTTGCAAATCGCTGTCCGACACGGAGCTCAATCACTTACTCTTGTTCGAGGTTCCGGACGGAACAATTCCTAAAATTCACTCCAAGAATCTGAAAACAACTTACCTCTAAACTATCTACACTTAAACATACGGAACAATATGCGCATCACCCGTCAAGGAAATTTAATTGTCTCAACGGATCATTTTCACTCGGCGCAAGAACTAGCCATGGCGATCATGGATATACCAATAATAGCATCCGGAAAAAAATAACCACTCGTTTTCTACTTCATATTCCTTTTGACATAAAATTAGCCGAATTGGTTAATGAATTAGAGGAAGAAAATGCTTTTCTACCACTGAACTACATAGATTTGTCAACAATAAAAACCTCCAAATTATCTTCCTTAGTTTTGGTAACTATAATCGATATTATAATGCTAGAATATACTAAATTGTGAACTCTCTCGCTAACTTAAAAAAAAAAAAAAGAAAAAAAAACACTTTTGTTTGTCGATAAACCTCTACATTTTAGGAAAATGCTTCTCCTTTGCTCATCCAACTAATTCCTGCAAAAACCCAATTGTTTGTGAGCAATGCAGAGGTCATCATACTCTATCACCTTGTACATTCAATTTCTTTAAATGTATTTAGTGTGGCGACGTCCATAAAGCCACTGGCATAACATGTTCAAAAAGAAAGGCAGAAAAAAAATTAAAATTTCTAAAATTCCAAACTTTAAATCGTCTATCCTTCGTTGAAGCACGTAGATTATATCATGCGTAAAGGAAGAAACAAATAACTCCAACACCAACTTAGAATCAAACTTATGGATTATTATTATTAAAAAAAAAAACACTTTGAACTCAATTGCAATTCATCTGGACTCCAGGTCATTTAAGCATAACCGAAAATGAACAAGCAGATTCATTAGCAAAATCCGCGTCAATGATCTTAAATTGATACAATGATAAATAATGATCTTAATTTAATTTACGTTATAATATCTATTCTGCTAATAATACAATGATACAATATATAAATATGATAAATATATATATATATATATATAATTTACGTTATAATATCTATTCTGCTAATAATACAATGATACAATATATAATAATTAAATTGGATACAATGATAAATAATATATTATATATATATATAATTTACGTCATAATATCTATTCTGCTAATAATACAATGATATAATATATAATAATTAAATTGGATACAATGATAAATAATATATTATATATATATAATTTACGTTATAATATCTATTCTGCTAATAATACAATGATACAATATATAATAATTAAATTGATACAATGATAAATAATATATATATATATATATATATAATTTACGTTATAATATCTATTCTGCTAATAATACAATGATACAATATATAATAATTAAATTGGATACAATGATAAATAATATATATATATATATATATATAATTTACGTTATAATATCTATTCTGCTAATAATACAATGATACAATATATAATAATTAAATTGGATACAATGATAAATAATATATTATATATATATATAATTTACGTTATAATATCTATTCTGCTAATAATACAATGATATAATATATAATAATTAAATTGGATACAATGATAAATAATATATTATATATATATATATATAATTTACGTTAAAATATCTATTCTGCTAATAATACAATGATATAATATATAATAATTAGATTGGATACAATACAATGATACAATGATCTTAAATTGGATATCTCCCGAAGATATCATCTATCCATCAGTAAAACAAAACATTTAAACAATGGTCCAGAGGAAAAATACGCGTCGGATTAGCTTCATTTAAATAGTATTAAACTAACTCATCGTCTTTTCCCCATCAATCGAACTGAAGTACTGAAATCACGTAATTTCCCGCCATAACATATCCTTCTAAAGTTACACTCAATATATGTATATTAACACCTTCTCCAATATGCTTAAGTAGCAATAAACTAGAAACTGAGAAGCATATTTTATTTCAATGCATTAAATATGACACAAAAAAAAAAAAAAAAAATGAAACAGGCTTTTGGATACAAAGTCCTACGGAAACGGAAACGGACCTTGAGTACCTATGGGGTAAATATACCCGAAAACCTCCACATAATCATTAATATAGTTAAATTTACATTATTGAAATTACATTGTGAATTTAGATAAAAAAGAAAAATTTATGCTATTAAGTTAAATAATAAAAATAAAGAAGTAAGTTAAGTTACTTAGATACAATTAGAGTCCGTAACACACTTCCCCGCGGACGGTCAGTGAATAAATTAAATTAAGAATTTAAAATAAATACATTAGAAATTAAAACATTAACTTCTTAAGAGTTTTAGATATCATTTAGGAAAAAAATTTCGACGGCCAGTATTAGTGTTAGTTTTGCATATCGTAACAATAAATGAAAATTTAAGGAACCAAATAGATACCTCAGATTTGCAATTTAGCTATTTTTGGCCGAGTCCCACGAATTTTTTTAGACGTGGGAAGGACTCAAACGTCGCATTGTAAATAGCTCTAACTTGGTTATATGATACGGACAACGAACCTTATTACAAAGCTATATCAATAATTAATTTCCTACGAAAAATTACAAAATATTTTTGTTTTAACTTTTGTTGTATTATTCAGCAATGGAGGTTCTGCACAATAGCGTATGTCAATGTTTTTCTTTAATACCTTTGGAATCAGTCAAAATTTATAGATTATTTGAGGATTTTTTTATCCGTATTGTCTTTTTTCCTATTTCATTTTTTTCTGATTTCTTCTCAAGATCAATTGGATAAAATGAAATAAAGTAACTAACGAGGTAATAAATCTAAAGTCAAGCCAAGCCAAGTCCAAACAATTCAGCTTACACTAGCATAAATTTCAAAACACGTGGTGAAGTCAAGTCCAAAGAATTTTCTGCTATTGCTCAATTCCTTCTATTATCTCACACTCTCCCTATATATCTTTTTACAAATTTTCAATCTTTCATAAATACTTTTATTCATCCACTCGAGTTCAAATACATTTTTTTTTGAACATTTATGTTACTACAGTTTTTAAACATTAATTCATTAATTAAATTTAATGAATTAATCTTAGTTTTTTTAGATTTAAGTTGCATATATCTACCAATAGATGGCGCCAGATAAACTTAAAAAAAATGAATAAAAATTATTTATAAAGGACTTTATGAAAAAAGAGTAGGAATTGACTTAAAATTTTTTTTATATTACTTGTTTTAGCTATACAAATTAAAATAGTGTCCCTATAAAACGACGTAAGACTTCATTAATTAATTTACTCTATGAATACAGAATAGTTAAAAATAAATTTTATTTTACAGTTAGTGTTCATATTTTCTTAATTCTCAACCACTGTTCTATTTATTTTCGTTTTTATTATCAATAATTTTTTTAATGATCTCCTTCTAATTTATTTTTTTTTAAATTTAGCTTACAATTTCATTTATTTTAGTATGCGTGCACATTCATAAAAACCTTGGCCTGTGTGAATTGTCGAATATTTTCAATGTAATAACTTTTTTTTCTTTTTCTCCTTTTATTGTCAACTTTTTTTACCGATTGTAAATTTTTATTGACAGGTAAAAGTGAAAAATTTTAGTGTTTTATAAGGAGTATGTTAGAAGGTCGATAATTTTTTAAATGGAAAATTATAAAATATAATTTGTATAAAAAATAGCAATTTTATTGAATATTTTTGTATTGAACAAATGTTTTTTTTTTTTTTAATCCTTGGTCTCAATTTAATAACATTTTATTTATTTGTAAAAGGACATATGAAGCACCACTACTATACTTGAAATAAAAGTGAATAAAAAATTAATAACTCCAGAAAAGAAAAGGGAGTACCTATAGTTTACAGGGTTACGAGACTTTTCGTAGAAATTGAAGTATCATTGCTGTCTTAATCCTCTGACATATAAAAATATCCAAGAGTAAGAAAGGACATGAATTCGACTTAAGTGATTTTCCCCTTATGTATATTATTGTACTTAATTTCATTTCAAAACGATATCTAAATAACAGGACATAAAAGTAAGAAAGGATATGAATTTCATTTTGATTTTTCCCCCAGTAGGAATATTATTGTACGTTCTTTCCTTTCAATCCGATATGGAAATAAAAGGACATAAAAGTAAGAAAGGTATAAGTGATTTTCATAAGTATTATTGTACTTTTCATTTCCTTCAATCCGATATGGAAATAAACGATATGAAAGTTAGAAAGGACATGAATTAGTCGTGATTTTCGACCTAGAAGTATTATTGCACTTTCAATCCGATATGGAAATAAAAGGACATAAAAGTAAGAAAGGTATAAGTGATTTTCATCCTTAGGAGTATTATTTACTTCATTTCCTTTTTCAATCCGATATGGAAATAAAACGATATGAAAGTTAGAAAGGACATGAATTAATGATTTTCGATTAGTCGTGATTTCCTTTCAATCCGATATGGAAATAAAAGGACATAAAAGTAAGAAAGGTATAAGTGATTTTCATCCTTGAGAGTATTATTGTACTTCATTTCCCTTTCAATCCGATATGGAAATAAAACGATATGAAAGTTAGAAAGGACATGAATTAGTCGTGATTTTCGACCTTAGAAGTATTATTGCACTTTATTTTCTTTCAATCCTATATGGAAATAAAAACGATATGAAAGTTAGAAAGGACATGAATTCGATTTTCACCCATAGGAATATTACTGTACTTTATTTCCTTTCAATCCGATATAGAAATAAAAGAATATAAAAGTAAGAAGTGATTTTTTCCCCTTAGAAATATTATTGTACTTCATTTCCTCTTTCAATCCGATAAGAAAACAAAGGACATTAAGAAAGGACATGAATTCAACTTAAGGGATTTCCACCCTTAGGAATATTATTGTATTTCATTTCCTTTCAATCCGATATTTAAATTTTTGATGAAATATTTAATTTTAATATTGTTTTACGGAAGTAAAACGGAGTTGTATCGATATAGAATTTAATGCAATTTATACAGCTGTTACAGAACAGACATTAAAAATCATTTAGACATGAATTCAACTTAGGTGATTTCCATTGTTAGAATATTATCGTACTTCATTTTCTTTCAATCTGGTATGGAAATAAAAGGACATAAAAGTAAGAAAGGACATGAATTCGACTTAGACCCTTAGGAGTATTATTGTACTTCCTTTCCTTTCAATCCAACATTTAAAAAATTTTTTTTTGATGAAATCTTTAATATTAATGCTTATTTACGGAAGTAAAATGAAATTGTATCGATATAGAATTAATTTAATACAAATTATATACCAATTATGAAACACACATGAAAAAAAAATACCATTGTGATTATACAAGCGAATTCAATTCAGGAAATGCGGCATTCGATAGATAAGGAATTCATACTTGCTTTGAAAACAATGTAGTATTATATTATTAAAATGTGACAATTTTTATCAGTTTCCTTTTATTTTAAGCAAGTAAAAGCAAAAAGAATGAAGTGAAAATGAAAGGAGTTTAAAACTCAGTTAAACCCATTAATCCATTTGGGGGAAAGCAGTGTTTCTGACATAAAAAAAAGGTGTTACGCACCATTAAAGCAACGTGTCAAGATTTCATGGATCAAAAAACAAACAATGTTCCTAAATACCACTTGCATTGTTCGATCAATCAAACGAAACTTTCTTTGTTCATTTCTCGAAAGTGGTCCAGTTGTGACACTTTTTTTTTTTTTTATTCTTTAAATTTACTTTCGCTCATTTCCTATTTTAAAGTATTAAGAAGTAAAAAAAAATTCTAATTGCAGTTTTAATCATATTTTTTGTGTCCTTATTTAGAATTGCAATTAGAGGCATAAATTGAATGGGATATATATAATTATAATATATATATATATATATATATATATATATATATATATATATAAATTCATAAATATCAGTAAATATGATTGAATTCCTGTTTTGAACTTTTGAAATGGAATTAATTTCATATTAATTATTAAGTTGAAATTCGTCATGCAATATTAATGATCGTAAAAAATATTAAAACTACCCCACAGTAAAAAAAAAACAAAAAACAAGTAATATATAAAAAAAAAAAAAAATTTAAAGTCAATTCCTACTTTTCTTCAATCTATTGCAGAAAGTTCTTTATAAATAATTTTTATTCATTTTTTTAATTTTATCTGGCGCCATCTATTGGTAGATATATGAAACTTAAATCTAAAAAAAAACTAAAATTAATTAATTAAATTTAATTATTGAATTAATATTTGAAAAAAATGTATTAACATCCAGTGTCATCCACTACAAGTTAAAAAAATACATTTGGACCTAGAGTGGATGAATAAAATTATTTTATGAACGATTGAAAATTTGAACAAGATATATATAGGGAGAGTGTGAGTTAATAGAAGCAATTGAATAATAATGAGAAAGAACGTGATCTAGTGTGACGTGAACGTGAACGTCATGCCCACGTTCATGTGATTTATGAACGTGAACGTCACGAACGTGATTCATAATAATGAATGAACGTGATTTTTGTTGTTAAATGAAAGTCATTGAATAATGATAATTATTTAATGTTATTGATAACCATTCAACGATATTGATGAATATGAAAATTTGATTAAAATTCCCGTAGGAAATAAAAGCTTCTTGTAACATGTTAGAATTGAAATATAAATCTTTTTTAAATGGAACTAGTTTAATAATAATTACTGAATAGTTTTGATAATCATTAACAATATTTGTTGATCATAAAATATTTAATAATAATTTCTGGCGTAGGAAAAGCATTGAAAACAATTCGATTTATTTTCTGTTTTTTTTTATATAAAAATATTTTAATAATAATTAATAAATAATGTTGATGATGATTTAAAAATATTGATGGACTTAAAAACATAATTAAAAACCACTTCAAGTTGAAAAATGACTAAAATGCGAGTTATAAATCTAGCTGTTTTGTGAACTGTGGCTCGTTTTGGAATTTTTGTATTATAAATTTCTTGAATTTTAAGCCACTCTGGAATTGTTTTGAATTGTGAATTCAAATCCAAATTATAATTACTATTAAATAAATAACATTGACAACTTGCCCCACTTAATGCTGACTACTGGCTCATTGGCAACTTGCCCCACTGATGAGCATTAAGGCTAAGATTCAATCCGCTGGCGGTTTTGTTGTAGACACTGTTTCGAAAACCGAGGTAACTTGATGGCATTTGTGATGTTCAGCATCTTGCCTCGTTAGTCGTACTACCTGGTGGGAGTTTTCGGGTTTTCTGCCGTATGGCACTCAAATGCGGGGTGTTCACCTAAAAGTCCTCCCGGAAGACACTGCCTTCCATCTTCAGCGAAACGGAGCCAAGTCAGATTTCTATCTACTGGTGCTCCATCACAATAAAAGCTGCCCCTTTCCCTGCATCCATAGTAGATTACTCATGGTATGACAGTCTGCACTGCAGGATACTAAGGGTTATACACAACAACAACAACAAAGCTTGTGGGGTAAGGCAACAAATTTCCAATTGGTTGACGTTCTATGTCTTGAGTTTTTGTTCTCCTGTCTGTCTCCAGGAATTTCCGTACAGTTTTCAAAAAGTATATGAACTCCAAGTGCCGTTCATATAGGTGCTTATTCAGAGCTGCATGATCTTGGACAAAGATTACTTGTTTTTGAAGTGTCCTTTTAAAAAGAATATTACATTACATAAATTTACAAATTACTTTGTAGTAACCAAACTCAACAATGATGAATCAACTAATTTTTATTTATCAATCTTTTTTATATTTACACTCAAGAGCCAAAACATTATGACCACCTGCCAATAACGAGTTGGCCCACCTTTGGCCGCGCAACACAAACTCAATGGCATGGATGCCACAATGATAGATGGCCGGAGACAGATTGTACCAGATGTTTAAGCAACGGTCACGCAAATACGAGATATCGAATTTTGGTCTTTATTTATGTAGGACATGTATGTTATATGATTGAGATCCGGTGAATTAGGCGGCCAAACATCAACTGGAATTCAGCATCATGTCCATGGAACCACTCCAACACAAAGCCTTGTGACAAGGGGCGTTGTCCTGTTGGAACATTCCATTTCCAGCTGTAAAAACAGAGGCCATGTAAGGGTGCAACTGGTTACCCCATTCATGGTCTGCTCTACCACAACCACGGGTCTCAGAGACGCCCAAGAGAACGTCCCCCCAAAGCATAATACCGCCACCACCGACCTGTGTATGAACTGTACATTGAGGAAATTGTTTGCCTGGAAGACGACGTATCCTGACACTGCCATCGGCGTGATGAATGACAAACCGTGATTCATCTGACCAGGCAACTCTCTCCCACTGATCCATGGTCCAGTCAATGTTCCCGGGAAGCGCAGGCAAGTTGGTGATGACGCTTGGTCAGCAAAGGCACACGAGTGGGACGTTTGCTGAACCCCATATCAACAGTTCCCGCTGAACAGTGTGCACCCGATACTATTCTTTGGCCCTGCATTGTATTGGGCTGTCAGCTGAGCCACTGTCTGACTCCGATTTTGCTTCACCATTTCAGACAACCCACGAGTCGTGCAGTTTCGGAAATATTTTTTGCCTTCGAGCCATTACAATCTGCCCTCTATCAAAGTCTTAGATCCGCAACCTTTCCCATCACACACAGAAGTAAGTGAAAGAATGATTCTTCAGACTCTCCAGCAGCAGTTAAATACCACTTTCACCTGATCACGTGCCTTCCACGTCATCCAGGCGAGTTCATTGCAAAAGGGGTGGTCATAATGTTTTGGCTCTTGAGTGTATGTAGGTGTGATGTTGCAAAAATAACAGTTGGTAAAATGCATTTGGTAGTTTGAAGATAACATTCCTCGCCTCGTCTTACGATCTCAAGCTGAAGTCAAGCCTTAGAAGAAAAGTAATTTTCATTATTGTGTATCGTTCGCGCCCGTCAAGAAGCGCAAGGGTGATTAATCTCAAGTGCTCTGAACCGATGCAGGCTGTTATTTTATTCCTGATAGCAAGTTTATGTGCTTCACTGATAGGCGATTGGTTCACCACACTCTACACCAAATCTCGTCCCATTGAACGGAGCACAACACTGGAAGATTGGATAGAATAAAAGCTGTAAAAAATGCCTGGTTAACAATGATACACTGTTGCAAGTCATCAACAATTGCAAGCTTTGTTCTCATGCTTGGCAGATGACGAGATGAGTAATAGTCGATCAATTATGCAATTGCATAGTTTATCGACTCAAGAAAACTCTTAGGTGGAAGAGACCAAATTTTCTCAGAGAATCAATCTGTTTGTGGTACTTACAGGAGGCCTGACCCGGCCTTTGAAAGAGAAAATTTGATAATGCAAGATGGGCTAAAATCGGAAAATACCACAAATTTCTTCTAGTGTATTCAGTCAAAGGGTCCTGATGGCCGAGTGGTTAGCGCTCTGGCTCTCGGTACTACAGGTTTTTTCGAATTCTGGCGATGCCATGGATGTTTGTAGTGGTTCGGAATCCACTTTAAGTTGTAGTCCAGGTCTCATTTGACCGTAGAGCGTCACAGAGCCCAATCAGACTTCTCACCCACATCATTCCCAAACTGGAAAAGGGCAACTCAGCTCTAGGGTACAGCGATATGGTGTGGTTTAGTAGTAGTAGTGTATTCAGCCAAGGTTTGAATCCATCATGGTTGGCGCTCCCGGGGTTTGGGACCCTCTTAACAGTCAGTTCTTCAGACGTTTTATGAAGAAATCATACTTGACCTTGTTCAGAAAACTTTGCGTAAGCAATGCTATCCAATGGTCCCATGATAATTCGTGGGACATCTCACGGATTACTGACAGAACACTGCTCACATCAAGAAGATCCGATAGAAGATTAGAATATTGACTACGATTAATTTCTAGCATCATTATGTCCATTTCACGTCAGTATAATCTTTTTTCCCTTTCAGCCTGATGGTAGGTGTTTATTAAGTTTTATTTTCCCTTTTATCAACAGTAAGTATTCCTTTTCATTTACTTTTGTGTAAATGTGTGTGGTAGTTTGCAATAAAATGTATACCAGTGAATAAAATATTTTTTGAGATATTGAAATGCTTAATTTTTTTATTAAACTAAAATTGACACCCTTTTTCTTATTTTAATCTTTCATCCAAATCTGAAAATAATTAAAAAAATTAATTGTATTTTTAAAGTTAAATGTTTAGGCGGTCCTGATCTGGGCACCTCTGTTTGCAACAGCAATAACTGAAAGCAGGAATGTTTGGTTCAGACCTTCTTCAATTTACAAAATCAATAAATGTTAACAGAAAGTGTACCATAATGCAAGTTTCTGACATAATATCAGAAAATGTTTTCAAATTTATGTCAAATAAGAGGAAGTGATAAATTTTTGTCGATGCAGAACACTAAACTGATAAGGAAATGGTGGTAAAAAAACTAACTTGACAAATCTGTTCTAAATATGATTTATTCCCGTTGTTATCTGTATCTATCAATCAGTTGCATGATTTTTTTAAAATGGCACTGCATTTTGCTTTCAAAACTGAATTGTTTGCTCAAATTCATTTCTTCCTTTTGCTGTCTGCATAAAAAAAATAGATAATTATTTTTAACATAATTAGCGTTATTTGTGTGTCATTCCGTTCTCGTAATTTTCATTCAAAACAAGGGAATTATTTTTTTTACATTTTGTTTTTTGCTTCGAATAAAAACGAAAACTTCTTAACGAAACAGACTTTTTTTAAACGTACAATAACGAATAAAAAGAAATATAATTATCAAGAGGAAAAACACCAAAAATGTCGTTAAAATAATAACGACGAGATAACATGGTGTTATTTAATTAGACATGATAACTACAGGCCTGATTTTTTTCATCACGCTTTACAAGGAAGAGGCATACTTTCGTAATAAAATTTGGTAACGTTTGTATTATATTCTTCTTCTTCTTTACTGGCATTACACATTGTACAGGCTTGAGCCTTCAACACAACAGCTCTCCATCTGTCTCGCTCCAATGCCAATCTCGTCCAGTTAATAGTTTTCAGTTGTCTAAGATCCTCTTCGACACTATCCATCCACCTTTCCCTTGGTCTTCCTCTCTTCCTATAGTTGAACAACATATTGTTTACATAGCATAATTCTTAACGATGTTTCCTTCATCTCTACAATGAACGTGTTGAGCCAATTCTTTGTGATTGCATGTACCTCACAATGTCTATATTTTTAATTAGGTGTTAAATTTTTGTATTATATATTTAACTTACACTGAAGTGACAAAAGTCATGGGATACCTCGACGTGGCATGGACTCAACAAGTCGTTGGAAGTCTTCTGCAGGAATATTGAGCCATGCTGCCTCGATAGACGTCCATAATTGTGAAAGCGTTGATGGTGCAGGATTTTGGGCACGAACAGACCTCTCGAATGCCAATCTCGTCCAGTTAAAAATTTTCAGTTGTCGTTGTTTGAGATCCTCTTCGACACAATCAATCCACCTTTCCCTTGGTCTTCCTCTCTTCCTATTGTTGAACAATTTCCATAACATAATCCTTTTAACGATGTTTCCCTCATCCCATCCGCACAGTTCTAACAGACAAGCGATCACATTGATTACACGTCCGAGCTAGCAGATTCTTTGTGATTTGATAGCTATAACATTCCCAATGTCTCGGTCATTTTAAACCTCTTCACATGAATAAGGTGTTAAATTTTTGTTCTATGCTATATATTTATGGCTATTAATTCGTAGGGTTTCATTTTTATTTATTAGTATTTTTATTTCATTAAAAATTAATTGATATATCAATCAAAGTCTATCAAGCCATCTTTTTTTGCAAAACACAATATTCTCATTGGAAGAAGGATTCGCCTTTTAAGGCTATAGACGAATTAATTCAATTTTCGACTTTGTCATAAGAATAGAAGAACTGTACAACTAGGCCATGCATCATTGATTAAAACAAGTGGTAATTAGAAAGAGCAATGTCCGGAGAATTTGGGTGATGGGGTAAGATTACCCATCGAAGCTTCTTCAAATAATTTTTGACTTGTTTTGCTACATGTAACTTCTCATGCCTTTCCTCAAATTTCAACTGTTTTCCTTTCAATGCTTACCTCAGGGCTATCACATGTGTGTTTTTGTTACTTATCCCACTTGGTAGAAATCTAGATAAAACCTACGAACCCGTATGGACTTATGGTTGAAGGGAAAGGGGGCAGCTTCTGTTGTGGTAGAGCTCCTGTAGGTAGAATTTTGACTTGGCCCCGAGATGCCCTACAGTCATATGAGACCGGGACCTAAGGGTTAAAGTGGATTCCGCTGGAACTCGAACCAAAACCTGTGGCACCAAGCGTCAGACACTCGGCCATTCAGGCCCTTATCATTTGTAGTTGATAATGATTACCAACAAGGATTTTATTAGATATTAGCGAGCTCATGAATTTTTATAGGCGGACCAGGTTTCTCTTGCCTTTTTGTACCAAAATCACCGTCTTTACATCGTTTAAACCAATGTTTTGACAAGTTTTTTTCGGCTGGTGCTTGTTCTCCGTATTCTTCTAGAAGAATTCGATGCACTTCAGCTGCACTTTTCTTCTTATTAAAAAAAAAAAAAAATAAAACTTCCTGAAAATATTCTTTTTCTGTAAAACGTTCGACTGTTCGAAGTTCAAAAGGAGTATGTTTTTCTCATTTCAACGATATAACACATGAAAGTCCAATGACAGTTGTTTGACATAAAATGATGGAGTGTTATGATACAAAGACCAGTTTTGGACAAGCTGCGTCAAACAATTTGTCGAAAAGCACAAAAAGTAATCAGTCAATAAAATCATTTAAACATGCGATTCTTTGAAAACATTCTTTAAAAACCATGATAAAAATACTTAAAAATCAGGACATGCATCTTAATTGAAAGATAAACGTAGGAGTTAACAATAATTATTAAGTCTAAATAAACTAATAAAAATTGCACATAAATGAACATTAAATAAATAGTTCAAAGTTAATGTAAAAATAGTTAAAATGGCACATGGTTAAAATGGTAGTTGCAATTAAATTAAAAACAAATCATCTCCGACTCATTGTATTCAATTACATCGTTATTATTTGAGCTGTCTTCTAACAAGATTCTGTTAGCCCTGATTGAGGAGAAGATGGTTTGGTAAATCTTGTTCTATTTATTAAAGAATGTTCCAGGTTGTGTATTGTTTATCCAATGATTTTTTTATTTTATTTTGAACTACCTATTTGTTGATTGTGGTGAAATGAACTTGCTTTTTGGATGGAATTTTAAAAGAGGATGGAGTTATATGTGGAGGAACAGTATTATACTTAACAGAGTGGGATGTAAATGGAGGAGATATTAAATATTAGATATTATTATAGATTTAAATTACTAGCAAAAGCATTAATCAGATTCTAAACGCTATCCTCAATGGTAGTTAAAAAAAAAAAATCGAGGAAATTAAAATAATCGAGAACTGATCTTATTTTGAAGCTGGCATCTCAACCTATTTTTTTCAATTCCTCCTATTAGATCACACTCTCCCTATATATATCTTGTTCAAATTTTCAATCGCTAATAAAATACTTTTTATTCATCCACTCAAGTTCAAATACATTTTTGAACTTGTAGTGGATGACACTTGATGTTAATGCAGTTTTTCAAATACTAATTCAATAATTAAATTTATTTAATTAATTATAGTTTTTTAGATTTAAGTTGCATATATCTACCAATAGATGGCCCCAGATAAACTTAAAAAAAAAAAATGAATAAAAATTATTTATAAAGGATTTTCTGCAATATAGTAAAAAAGAGTAGGAATTGACTTTAAATTTTTTTTTTTATATTCCTTGTTTACGTTAAAATAATGTATAAAAAAGGATAATACCAGAATAAAGAATATTTTCCTTAATGATTGGCCAATATTACTAGTATTAGTTGAAGTTGTCTAACAAAAACCAAAATTTTGTATCTTGCATAAAGTTTTCCTACTGACTCTGTTCCTTATTTCAATCTGATATCTGCAATATCAACAATCGCCCCTGTTTCATTTGTCATAATTGGTTCATCCGAAAATTAAAGCCGAAATAAATTCAATGAACACTTACACGAAAGAAAATTACTGAAATCCTTTACGAATTTCAAAGTAAGAGATGTGTATATATTTTAACTCTTATTTCACCAACGGAACTTGCATATATGATGCTAAGTGATAATTAAATTAATCGTGATAAATATAAAACTGATCCTTAGACAATGGACTGTTTCTTACACTTAAACAATTTCCATAAATGTAATCTGACGTGTCTGACAACCATTTGAGAAACTTCAGATATAATTCGATATTTCTAATTTCATTTAACTCCGTCTTATATGTAAATTGCATAGAGTAAAATCAAGATAATGCAATTTTTTTAACAGGTAATTAAATAAATTATTAACATCAAGATTTGTTATACTGATAAAGATTCGCTATCTCGTATATGGTACAAGACAACAAAACATTATTAATTGATTTTTCGATAAGTTCAACTTAGGCTTGCCTCTTTGCTTAATGCGATTGTTGAAATAATTGATTATTTGTTTCTTTTCGTGTAATTTCATCAACATCTGTTTTTACATTTTTAAATACAGAAAACTCCATCCTGAATCATCCGAGGTCAGAATCCTTGTCACATTTTCGCCAAAACTACTAATCAAAATAATTACTATAATTAATTCCATCAGCGAAGCTGATAGTCCTGTTCTTCTTGCAAAATCGCTAATTAATACTGGCAAGCTAACAGTATAATTAACAATCAGCGAGTCTGACTCATGGCCCATTGTAAACGTATACAGTTAGCAGTCAGGAAACTAGAAACTAGAAGGCTCGATCGCAATTATGACAAGATGTGCAAGGCGCTTCGCATTTTAAATCAGGCTCCCCATTACAAGCTTTCTCATACGACAATCAAATATGAGTCAGTTAGTAGTAAAAATTCTAGTGGAAGGCAATGTCCTTCCCTAATCATTCATCGGTGGAAACTTCATAACATACATCAGATGAATATGAGGCTCACCAATGTTTAATGTGTTGCGCAGGTGGGAATTTTCATTTTCATAAGATTTGAAAAAGTATGGCATTTAGTTCGTAGGAATTATTAGTGGAAGGCAATATCCTTCCCTAATCATTCATCTTTGGAAACTTCATAACATACATCAGATGAATATGAGGCTCACCAATGGTTAATGTGTTGCGCAGGTGGGAATTTTCATTTTCATAAGATTTGCAAAAGTATGGCATTTAGTTTGTAGGAATTATTAGTGGAAGGCAATATCCTTCCCTAATCATTCATCGGTGGAAACTTCATAACATACATCAGATGAATATGAGGCTCACCAATGGTTAATGTGTTGCGCAGGTGGGAATTTTCATTTTCATAAGATTTGCAAAAGTATGGCATTTAGTTCGTAGGAATTATTAGTGGAAGGCAATATCCTTCCCTAATCATTCATCGGTGGAAACTTTATAACATACATCAGATATGAACCAATGAGATATGAGATACATGAGGCTCACCAATGAGATATGAGATATGAGGCTCACCAATGAGATATGAGATATGAGGCTCACCAATGTTTAATGATATGAGTTGAGGCTCACCAATGCAGGTGGGAATTTTCATTTTCATAAGATTTGCAAAATTATGGCATTTAATTCGTAAAGTCCTCTCTGCCTCACCTAATGGTGGGCTATTCGTTGCATACATACATTGCCGAATTTTCATATAGGCTAACTAGGCTTCAGCGTAGGGCCTCATGATCAAGAGGGGCCTAGATTCAAATTGTTAGAAAAATTTAGAATTACACTATTCTGAAAACAATAAACACTGATTCGAAAATAAGGAGAAATTATGAAATAAATTTATCTGAATTGAATTTTTTTAATCTTCAATGTATTGAATATATTTTATTTAGTTTGATAGAAAATATGATATTTATTACATATTTTATTTTCGTAGTCAAAAATTTTTATTATTTGAATTTTGTTTCATTGTAAATGTTGTGTGTTATGTTTGATGAGTTATTGTTACAAGTACTATATAGGGTGCTGAGAATAAATGTCCAAATAAGTGTTCTCGAATTTTTTTTTATTTATTATCCGTGCCACTTTTTTATAAAGATTAGTACCAATCACGAAATGTTTCATTTAACATATTGATATATATCACAGTAATGATGTATTTTATTATCTCTCATGTAATTTACAAACTTAAAAAATGGGAGGTTAAAGGGCATTATAAGTGGAATCAACTAGGACCTCTTTTCCTCTAAATCCGGCCCTGCATACATAAATGTTATTACTTATCCCATTTGGAAGACATCAACATATAGACCAAGTCCATGAACCCGTATGTCTTAAACCGACGAGTCATGATAAAGGATAAAAAAATGCAACTTCTTTATGTTCTTGACATTGCGATACAAACACATGGGGTATCCAAAGGGAGAAGTCTGACTTTACCCCACCCGGTTATAGCACTGGGTACCCATTTTAGTAGTCTTTTACGACAGGCATGGACTACAGTTTGGCTATTCTAACCCGGACCATCACTGGGGCATACATAAGTAAAACACAAAGCCCACCTACGTAAAAAAATGCAGAAGGGCTCCGGTTTGAATCCACTGTAGCGATCATTGCCGCCACTGTTTTTAGAAACTGGGAGTCTCTATGTCATTTGGGGCAACGTATGTATATTTGGGGAAACAACTCAAATTGATAATCAGTGTGCTTAGTGGATTACCACCCACACTACACGCAAATATGGCGCAGTCACTCCTAAAAGTCTTTAAGGAAGGTATTGTCCACCCCTCATCGAGAGATATTTGTATCATACATGTGTGGAAATGTTCCACCGATGTTCTAGAACAACAGCAACAACAACAACAACAACAAAAAAAAAGCTATGTGTAAGATACGTCATTGCAACTATTGTTTAAAAATCTGTTGCTTTCTTTATAAGAAATAAAATAAAGGAAATTATATTCCTAAAATTTTTAAATTACTAATATATTTCGGTTTTTTATTTCCTTTAAAAATAAAGCTACCCAAATACTTAAAGGCAAACTTTCTAAGCGAAACATAAGTAAAACACGTAGCCCACCGGTAAAAAAAAATTTACGGAAGGGCTCCGGTTTGAATCTACTGGTGGCGACCATTGCCGTCACTGTTTTTAGAAACGAAGAGTATTTCATTTGAGGCAACGTATGTGCATATGGGGGAACAACTCGAATTGGTATTCAGTATTGGTATTGGATTACCACCCGTACTACGCGCAAATATGGCGCAGTCACCCCAAAATGTCTTTGAGGAAGGTAATGTCCACCCCTCACCGAGGGATATTTGTATCATACATGTGTGGAACAGAAATCCCACCGATGTTCTAAAACAGGGGTGGTCTCCCGCTCCCGCCTTGACCACTTTTCTGGCCCGTGAGATTTATCGCATTTTTATAAAATATATTTATTTTATAATGACCAAAGTAGTGAAAACCAATGAATTGAAAGAAATCATTATGTCAGCATCCATATTATATCCAATTTATAATATCACAATATATACATATTTTTTTCCAATGCAGTTGGCAAACAGACATGGACGCCTTGGAGCCAAGCAAGCGCTGCACAGACGTTACTCACTTTGCATTACCCAGAGGGCGCGTGTAACTTAAAGATAAGCCATGTACGCGGAGTAACAATACCCCCGCAACGCTCTACGATCATATTAGGCCGGGACCTACTGTTTAAAGTGGATTCCGAACCACTACAGACATCCATGGCATCGCCGGGACTCGAACTCGAAATCAGGGGTACCGAGCGCCAGAGCGCTAGCCACTCGGCCATTCAGGCCCTATATATGACAGATATTGCTTGTTTTATTTATGAGTTTACAGTTATGAGTTCGCAGAATAAATAAATCATATTCTGCGAACTCATGTTGCGCGTGCATCTTGGAATATTTAATATAAAGATTCTATGTTTCACTTTAAGTGACCTCAGCGACACAGTGAGCATCCCTAGATTGATGATAGCAGTTGATTATCAATAGCAGTGACCCCGTTGACTTACAGTTGATTCCAAGACTAGTAGTTGAAGTTGTTAGCGCTTTTGGTTCAACTTACATCTGCGAATCGTTTTTTTTTTTTAATGAAATTTATCAAGAATAAAACATGCTCAAACATAACGGACGCTAAACTGCAACACCCATTATGATGTGCAAATACACAAATTGAGATCGATTTGCAAAAACTAAGTGAAAGAAACAAATATCGCATTAGTAAAATAAATATTTTTTGAAGATTTCATTTTTTTTTATTTCGTTTATATTTATATATTTTGTATATTCTGTTTATATTCATATATTTTTTATATTCTGTTTATATTCATATATTTTTTATATTTCATTTTTAGTGTTATATATTTTTTTACAATGTGCGTTTAGTGTCATTATTATTATATTATCTACGTTTACATGTAAGAATAATAGTAAACACAATAATAATAACTCATTATGTTTTAATTTCTCACTCCAAAAAAATGTCTATAGTGGGTCTAAATCTAATGTGATATATAATTTTATATGCTGCCCGTGGAATTAGGATGCATTTTCAAAGTAGCCCGCAAGGTCATTTAGGTTGGCCACCCCTGTTCTAAAACAACAACAACAAAAAGCTATATGTGAGATATGTCATTGCAACTATTGTTTAAAAATTTGTTACTTTCTCTATACAGAAATAAAATAAAGGAAACTAAATTCCTAAAAATTTTTAAATTCAAATATATTTCGTTTTTTTTTATTTCCTTTAAAAATAAGGCTACCCAAACACTTAAAGGCAAACTTTCTAAACGAAACAAAAAAAAATTTCCACTTCCTGTTACACCCACATAACGTGAAAGCTACATTCAAACCAACAGAGCGTGGAAAAGAACGTGCATAGAAAGTGAAGGTCACAAGGAATTGGAAAAACAGACATGGTTGATAGAATCCAGGCCGAATTCTTTGACAGAAGCTTCACTTTCAATATCACCAGTTAAGAAGACTGACAAAAAAAAAATAAAAAAAAATCATGGCTGATTTCCTCAAACACTTTCTTTCGGAAGTTATGCTTTGAATAATTTTCATTTGCAATTTATTCTGGTGATTAATTCTTTATTGATGTATTTTTGAAAATGATGATTTTAATCATCTTTCTATATGCTAATAAATTTTTTTATTGTCGTCGGTATTTTAGAGGTAAAACCGATTTATCTTGATTGAAATTATTAGTTGTATCAGAAATAATTCATCATGTTTTAAATATTTACTTTATACTCTGACATAATATCGTATCTTTTTAAAAGCAATTTTCGTATTTTTATGTACGTATTTATTGCTTTTATTAAAAAAACATTTTGATTTAAAAAAAAAAAAAAACGGTTTTTTTTTTTTTTTTTGTTAGGCTACCTTTTTCATACAATTCCTTCTATTAGCTTACACTCTCCCTATACATATCTTGTTCAAATTTTCAATCGTTCATAAAATACTTTTTATACTTTTTTTTTTTTGTATTTATTTTTTATATCTTTCATAAAATAATTTACTTTTTATTAAATTTTTAATCGTTCACAAAATATTTTTTAATACTTTTTATTATTTTTATTTATTATACTTTTTTTCAAATACATTTTTTTGAACTTGTAGTGGATGACACTTGATGTTAATACAGTTTTTTCAAATATTAATTCAGTAATTTAATTTAATTAATTAATTTTAGTTTTTTTTTTAGATATAACTTGCATATATCTACCAATAGATGGCGCCAGATAAACTTAAAAAAATGAATAAAAATGATTTATGAAGGACTTTCTGCAATATAGTGTAAAAAAAGTAGGAATTGACTTAAAATTTTTTTTTATATTACTTGTGTTATACTCTAAAATATTCACTTCACTTTCAATATCAATATCATCAGTAAGAAGCTTCACTTTCAATATCACCAGTTAAAAGACTGAAGAAAAAAAAAGAAAAAAAATCATGGCGGATTTCCTCAAAAACTTACTTTCGGAAGTAATACTTCCCAATAACTTTCATTTGTACTTTATTCTGGAGATTAATTCTTTATTAATGTATTTATTTATTAATTCTTTATTGATGTATTTCTGTAAATGAGGATTTTAATCATCTTGATGTATTTGTTAGTAGATTATTTATTGCCTTTACTTATATAATCTTAGAGGTAAAAACCGATTTATCATGTTTGGTATGATTAGTTGTATCAGAAATAATTGATCGTTTTTTAAATATTTATTATATACGTATTTTTTTAAAAAGAAGTCTTCGCATTTTTATGTATTATTTATTACTTTTATTAAAAAAAAACAGTTTTCTTTCTTTTTTAAATGTTTTTTTTTTTTCAAAATTAGACGACCCCTTTTTCCATAAAATAATTTCTTTTTCAGTAATATAATGTCAAAACGCTCTTCTTAAAATATTTCTACTTGATGGCCTATCGGCTAGCACTCTGGTCATTGGTGCCACAGTGACTTCATGTTCGAATTCTGGTGGTGACATGGATGTTTGTTAGTGGCGTAGAACCCATGTTAAACTGTAGGTCCCGGTCTAATTAGCCCAAAGGGTGCAAAAATGACAGTAGAGCGACAAACCAAAACAAATCTTAGAATGTTATTTCCTCTCATGGGCAACATTGGCATGTAGGGGTTGTTAATATTAAAATGGCGTAAAAAAATAAGAGCGTTTTTATGTTATAATGTTTTATGAATGAATTGTTTTTTGTTTGTCAAATTTAACACAAAAATTTGTCACTTACTTTCATTATGATCTGATGTGACATAATTGTAGCAGGTTCAACTTTATGTAAAGTGTATAAAGGGGCTGTTACATAACACCTTGTAATGCATAATAAGGCCTTTAGGGATTTTTGGAAAGACTAACTTGAATTTACATTTCATATTGGAGAAAACCCTTCGAATTCTGGCGTTGACATGCATGTTTGTTAGTGGCATAGAACCCATGCTAAAATGTAGGTCCCGGTCTAATTAGCCCAATGGGTGCAAAAAGGACCGTAGAACGACAAACCAAAACAAATCAACATTGGCATGTAGGGGGTTGAGGTTCGAACCCGTTGCTGGTATTGTTGTAGTCACTGCTTTTAGAAACGAGGAGTCTCGATGGCGATTGTGACAATGTGCGTAAAGCATTTCGCATTGATAGTAAGGCTGTATGGTGAGAATTTTCTGATATTTCTCTCATAAGGCACGCAAATACAAGCAGTTGCATCCAAAAGACCTCCAGTAGGCACTGTCCTTTAATCAACACACTTCGGTGGGTTGCTCGCGGTCTACAGGAGGCCCACTAAAAGGGGTGATGGGGGTGAGGGCTGGAGGAAAATAAAATAAAAGAATATTTTCAAAATATTAAAAAAAATATATATAAATTATAAAGTTATATTAAAATAATGTGAATAACAAAACACGTTTTTAAATAATAAAACCCTATTAGACCACTACACTTATAAGTAATTCAACAATTCAAAACGGGTGGATGAATTTTATTATTTATTTACAGATATTGATGATAATTTTAATTGATGGTAGTGTTATTGATGATTATTTTATCCGATGATATTAGAGAGTTTTTTGCATACCGTATTTTGGACGTCCGTTAGCTTTTTCTTCCTTAGCGCGCATGCTCAAAGGATATTGCGCATGCGTATCTGTAACAATGTTTCCTATGAGCATGCGCGCTAGGCAGAAAAAGTTAACAGACGTCCCAAATACGGTATGCAAAAACTCTCTATTGTTTGCAATCTATGGATCTTTTTTCTTTTTATATACTGGTATCTAATGACTACGATTAAAGGGCCTGAATGGCCAGTGACTAACGCTCTGGCACTCGGTACATCAGGTTTCGGGTTCGAGTCCCGGCGTTGCCATGGCTGTTTGTAATGATTCGGAATCCACTTTAAACTGTTGGTCCCGGTCCTAATAGGAGCGTTACGGGGGCATTGTTACTCTGCGTCCTTGGCTTATCTTCAAGTTTCACGCGCCCCCTGGGTAATGCAAAGTGAGTAACATCTGTGCAGCGCTTGCCTTAAGGCATCCAAGACCAAGCTGTCTAAGTGTTTGCCAGCTGCATTAGAAAGAAAAAAATGACTACGATTAATATAACTATTACAAACTGTTTTATGTGATAAAAACTAAGTATTAATGTTGGTGTTTAGACACAATTACTGCAGCTGAATCACGGTATTTTTCTTAATTACAACAAAAGCAGACCTGAAATTTGAGTAGTGATTGTGAATCATTTTAATTTTATTTCTTTTAAAATGTATAATTTTATATAAAAAAATACAAGGAAAATATGTTTGAAAAACGTCATATTACAATGAGAATGTTCGCTGCCATATTGAGTAGCGGTCTTATGGCCAATTGGTTAACTCTCTGGCCTTTGGTGCTTCAGGTTTGAATCCTGGCAGTGGCATGGAAGTTTATTAGTGGTTCGGAATACATGTTAAACTGTAGGTCCCGGTCTAATTAGACTAAAGTCTGCAAAAAAAAAGGATTATAGAGCGGGAAACCAAACCACACTGAGTAATACATTCCAAAATGATAAAAACAACCACGACATACATACTTTGTGCTCAGTTTTAATTGAAAAGTCCCTTTAAAGACAATATAATGAATATCTTTTAATATTTTTGTTTTTAAAATTATACGAAACAATGCATAAGATTATGATAATTTCAAGAAATTTCATTAATAAATAAAACGTTAGAATTTAAAAATGCAATTCGTATAATCAGACAGTTCAGAATAATTTTAAAAAAAAAAAAAGTACATAAAAAAAAGAAATAAAAAATAGTTCTACAAAATATAAATAAAATCATCGGAAATATACGTTACAGAATTTTAAGATGGATTAAACACCGTAATACGATTTGTGATGCAGTTTTATAAAGCATGCATTAAATAATTATAGGCCATAAATCAAATCAGCTCGAAAATGCTTTGGTTGCATGAATGGCAGCGGGATTACTAGCTCATTCGTAATTGGCAGATTAGATCAGCTCATTTGTAATTAGCAGATTAGATCAGCTTATTGATAATTGATAACAAGGTAACGAAAGATGCTTTTGAAAAGTTTAGAATTTTTTTCTATAATTGAACCAAAAAAAAAAATTTTTTTTTTTTTTTTTTTTTTTTTTTTTAGCGATTTTGAATTATTGAACTGTTTGTTGTCCGTTTCCAAAGTACATTTATACTTATTTGAGTTGTTTTTGTTTGGTCACTACGGACATTATACATCCACTATGATATATTTTTTCATATTTTTTATAGATTTTAATAATATGATTTATCGCTACATTAAAATTAAGTCAGGATAATTTTTTTCTAATAGAGACACAAAAATTCATTCAAAAGATTTTTACATCGTATTTTTTTCCCCATTAATAAAAGAAAACAATAAATTGCTAAGTTTTTTATTATGGATATTCTAAACTATTAAAAAATATAAATGTCCAAATATTCAATAAAGCACGGCCAAAAATAAATATATAATGTAAGCTTATGTATTATGTAAAAATGTACTTTAATTTGATTTTGAAAATTTCATATTATTCTATTCATTCATTTTATTCTATTTAACTTCAAAATATAGAGAAAATATTAGTCTTTTTTTTTTAATATTATAATAACGAAAAAAAATTAAAAATGTTTTTATATTATGATGTTTTATGCATGAATTGTTTTTTATTTGTCAAATTTAAGACAAAAATTTTTTTTTTTTTTTCGTCGTTATGATCTGATGTGACATAAATGTAGCAGGTTCAACTTTATCTAAAGTATATCAAGGGGCTGCTACATCACACTTATAAAATGAAATAAATAAATAATAAGGCCTTTAGAAATTTTAAAATGACTAACTTGAATTTACATGTCATATAGAAGAAAACCCTGAAAACTCTAACCAGGCAATAGACTTTCAGTTGTCTATAGCACACGGTCTACTAGTTTTTAAATGCAGTAATTGTAGCCCCAAAACACTAAGGTAAATCGAAAATTAATTGCATGCAATCTACCACTTGGCTCTAAGTAACTGTCCCCAAAATTTAAATGATAAAGAAACAAATAAAAAAAATTAAATAAATAAATAAATAAAGAAAAAGAAAAGAATAAAAAATTGAAACGATAAATAAATAAATGAATGAAAAATTCGATAAATAAAAAATGAATAAAAGAATGAATAAAATTCAAACGATCAAACGATAAAAAAAATGAATGAAAATCAAACAAATAAATGAAGATAATAAAGGCGAATTTTGAAAATAATAAAATCATCAGCAGAACTCTGAATTTACTTCCAATTCCTCGCTAAATCTCTATGATAAATTAAAGTTTAATTTAAATTAAAAAAATAACGTTAATTTGTTTATGCACCATATAAAATATATAATAGGTGTGAAGGGAATTTTATTTTTATAAAAATGCTTTGTTAACAAATGTTTTTTGTTGGAAAATTTTTCTGCGAATTTAGAATTTTTATCTTTAAGAAGTTTATTTGTTCATTTCATTATTATTTTATTGAATATTCCGCATTTAAAAATATTTCGATTAAAATGATTGAATTTTTTTAATTGTAGCATAACTACTACTAATGTGTCCAAAAAGTAAGACCAATTTTCTATTTAAAATTCCCGGGGCTAATGAAATTTCAGTTTTTCTTCTTTAGGTTGCTGGCACTCTCCTTGACACCTGTGTGAAATATGACTTCAAAATATTCATTAGTGTTTGAGTTACGCTTGGCTTTGTGAGACACTAAAACTGATTCAGGCAATTTTTGAAATGTCTGAATTAATTGAGCAAAGAACTTGCATTCAATTTTGTTTGCAGAAACATATAGAATGTTGCAGAAGGCATTCGGTGAGCATTCCTATATCGGAAAGAAATGTTTAAAAGTGGTATAAACAGTTCAAAGAAGGCAGAGAACTCGTTGAAGACGAAGAGCGCTCTGATCGACCTTCAACCTCAACCGACAAAGCTCACGTCCAAAAAATTAAAGATTTGGTGCTTGCAAACCATCGATTTACAATTAGTGACCTTGTTGATGATGCTGGAATTTCCATTCAGTCAATTCCCTTTTGAGCCTGAAACGCGTCAAATCTAGATTGGTACCGAAAACACTGAATGCCTAGTTCACACTACATTGGTTTTTCGTGACGTTTTCACCAGAAATGAAACCCATATCTTTCAACAACCACCGTATTCCTACCGTGCAACTTCTAGTTATTTCCTAAACTCAAAAGACCACTGCAGGGACACCGTTTTGAGTCGATTGAAGAGATTCAATGTGAATTCCCGTGCGCTTTGAAGGAGCCGATGTCTTTTAGCGTGCACTGAGGAATGGAAAAAACGTTGTCATAAGTGCATTATGTCCGGAGGGAATTACATTGAAGGCGATGAATTAAATTTAGAAGATTAAATCAAGAGTTTTTTGAAAAAAAAATTGGTCTTACTTTTTGGGCACAGTAGTATGAAAGACTAACCAAATGAAGGACGGCATCTATTACAGATACAAAAAAAGCATTTTTTCACACTTTTGTTAGAATATTTTTTGACCTTGCACTAGAAAATCCTCCAATCCAATCCAATTACAACAACTTCTTTTAGTTAGACACAAATAATGGTGTTTTAAACTTTTTATTCAAATTGTATTTAAAGGACGTCTTTCGCTTAAATGGTTAAATACAATAGCTTTATTTCTGAAAAAATAAATGTTAATCTTAAAAGATTTCGGTTTTCAGAATTTAATTCCCATTATTATTTACAATTTAAACGAACAATGTTGGTTTATATATAAACAAAAATGCGTGAAATATAAATTTATTTATTTCTATTTAATTTTGAAGAAAATTAATAAATGAGCAAATCATTGTTTTCTAGCTAAAAATCGAAGTACCAAACTTTACTCCTTTGTTAAAATTCATTCTTTTCGGTTATAAAACAGAAATAAGCATAACTTGCTTAAGTGGTTTTTAATTTCCCCTAAAACTATGTCAATTGGTTTACAGCGTACCATAAAGTCAGACTCAATTAACCTTGCCTCATAAAAACAATGAATTGTCAAAAATGGCAATAAAAATATGAACTCGACTTAAAAACTAATTAAAACAATTTTTTCCCTCTAAACCTATTATATGTTTTATATGGTGCATAAACAAATTAGTGGTTATTTTTTTAATTTAAATGAAACTGTAATTTTTTATAGATAATTAGCGGCAAGGTGGAATTAAATTCAAAGTTCAGTAAATTAAACTCATGATCTTATGAATTTTAATTGAAATTAAAATTCTCATTTGTTATCTTTATTTATCTATTGTTTTTTTTTATCGTTTGAATTTTAATCATTCATTTATTTATTTGATTTTTATTTGTTTCTTTATCATTTAAGTTTCTTTCATTTAATTTTTTTATTTCGATTTAATGTGCTATTTTATTTAATGTCTAATGTCTATTTATTGTTTAAACATTCAAAATCAAATATAAAATAAATTAAATATGGACCCATTTGGTGTGAAATTATCCATAAAATAGCAAACTTTTCTCATAATGGGCTTTAAATTAATTTTTTAATAATATTTGTTATTTCTCTAAATCTTTTTAAAAATACTTTTAAGAAAGATTAATGAAAGGAGACCTTTTAATGACAAATAAATCACTAAAGGCTACAATAACTACAATTTAATAACATTCCAACATTTCCAAATAAAAATAGCCATTTAAAACTTAAGATTTAAACTTTTAAGATTAAGATTTTTTGTTTATGTATAGAATACTATTGTGTCCAAAAAAGTAAGACCAATTATTTTTTTTTTTTTCAAAAACTCTTTATTTATACTCCCAAATTTATTTTATTGCCTTCAAAGTAATCAGCTTTGGGCACAATGTAGTTATGCCAACTTTTTTTCCTATCCTCAATGCATGCTAAAAAGTCATCGGCAGGGATGGCCTTCAAAGCGCGAGCCGATTCACGTTGAATCTCTTTAATCGAATCAAAACAGTGTCTTTTAAGTTTAGGGAATAGTCAGCAGTCACATGGTGTGAACACGGTGATTATGGAACGATAAGGGTTTTATTTTTGGTGAAAAATTCCCGAAGAATCAATGCAGTGTGACCTGGCGCCATTCAGTGTTTTCGGTACCAATCGAAATTTGACGTGTTTGAGGCCCAAAACTGAATTTGACCGTTTTGAAATTACAACATTAGCAGCAAGGTCTCTAATTGTAAATCGACGGTTTTCAAGCACCAAATCTTTAATTTTTGCACGTGAGCTTCGTCGGTTGAGGTTGATGGTCGATCGGAGGGATCTACGTCTTTGTTTCCGATATAGGAATGCTCACCGAATGCCTTCTGCAACATTCTATACGTTTCCGCAAATAAAATTTAATGCAAGTTCTTTACTCAATTAATTCAGACATTTCAAAAGTCGCCGGAATCAGTTTTAGTGTCTCAGAAAGCCAAGCGTAATTCAAACACTAATGACAATTTTGACGTCAAATTTCACACAGATGTCAAGGACTGTGCAAGAATCCAAAAAAGAAAACAAATTGAAATTCCGTAAGGCCCGGAAATTTTAAATTGAAAATGGGTCTTACTTTTTGGACATAGTAGTGCATATTGCCTGCATTTTCTTACTGTCAAAAGATCTCTAAGTCTATAATTTCTTTCAATAAAATTGATTATAACTATATAAAAATGAAGAAACTATTTTCTGACATATGAATCTTACAGTTAGCAGAAAATTATTATTTTATATGCCGGAAGATAAATCACTTCCTTAAGGAAAATCTTGCAAAAAGTTATTTTTCTTCCTTTGTAATGAGTTATTGTGTTTGACTTTTCATAAACTAAAAAAAGTTTTGGATAATCAGATCTTTCTTTCTTCTAAAAATCCATTTCGTTTGTTTTTATACATTTTACTCCGGTTTGTTTTCTAACATTATTCAATCGCCAATACATTATCTGGTATGCATAACAACAGCATTTATTACTTGTATGATTATATAACCATTATATATTTAAGATATTTTTATTTTTTATAATTAATACAAAAATCAAAGTGGATAATTGATAACATGGTTAAAAATTATTATCTTTGGGTACTTAAATATCCAGAAATACCAATGAAGAAAATTATTGCAGTAGTTCTTCAGATTGGTTTGGATCATGTACTTAATAAACAAGATGTATACCAAATAAATAATGGTAATATAATATCATAAGAAATAATGAGAATATAATACCATAAGAAATAATGGTAATATAATCCATAAGAAATAGTGAGAATATAATACCATAAGAAATAGTGATAATATAAATGGGAAAAAATTTAATAATGGTAATATATATAATATAAATTTAATAATTGAATATATATGGAATTTAGAAATAGTGAAAATATAATATAAGAAATAATGGAATATAATACCATAGGAAATAATGAGAATATATACCATAAGAAATAGCGAGAATATAATACCATAGGAAATAATGGGAAATAGTACCGTAAGAAATCAGCGAGAATATAATACCATATGAAATAATGGGAACATAATACCATAAGAAATAATGAGAATATAATACCATAAGAAATCAGGGAGAAATAATACCATAAGAAATAATGGGAATATAATATCATAAGAAATAATGGAACATAATACCATAAGAAAAATGAGAATCTAATACCATAAGAAATAGCGAGAAAAAAAAACTATAAGAAATAATGGGAATATAATATCATAAGAAATAATGGGAAAATAATTAATCCATTCCCATGAAAAAAAATCCTATTTGTTGTTTGGCCTATTATACATTAACGAAATTGTATAAAGTAATTTAAACACTTTTTAATATTAAAATACATAAATATAAATACAATGGCAGATAAAATACGTAGATAATTAAAAATTTGAAAAATCTAATTTTATCTTTTTTTTTACTTTCTTGAATTTGGTGAAATATCAAATCAGGGATAAAAATTGTAAGAAATAAAAAAAGAAAAAGTTGGTTGATAACTTACAAATATAAGTAACATTTTATTCTTCAAATTATGCACCCATATTTTCTATACGCTTTTGCCATTTAAGAGGCAGATTGTACAATGAGTTTCTGGAAGGCCAGTTTGACAGTATTGTCGTAATTAACTTGTTTTCCTATAAAAAAGTTGTACAAACTGGGGAAGAAGTGGTTGTCAGTAGGGGCTATGTCTGGTGAGTATGGCGGATGATGAAGGACCAACTCAAAGTCCACAATCATTTGTGCAATGTGTAGTCTAGAATTATCTTAAAATAAGACAGGACCAATCTAGGCTGTTTCTTTAAGTTTTTGCGCCATTTAGTTCAGTTGGTGGCAGTATATTTCTGCTGTAATCGACGACCCAGGTTTCATGAAATTATAATGGATCACAACTGTGCTAGATCAATAAACACTCATCGTCAGTTCCTTTTGATGAATGTTAATCTTTGAAGTTTGTTTTGGTGATTGTTCCTTGTCCAATCACTGTGAACGATTGCGATTATCATATTGAATCTTTTCTCATCACAAGTGACATTTCGATGCTAAATTTTATCAAATTTGTGACGAGAAAGCAACATCAAGCAAGCTTTCCAAACACCTTTGTTTCTATTTTTCATTCTGTTTAAGCAGAGCCCACTTATCCATTTTTTTTTTTTTTCACTTTACAGATTTCATCTGAGTTAATATTGACTCCAACGATAATTCATAGGCACTCTGAGATGGGTCAGATTCAATGGTGACCTGTAGTTCATCATTCTTAACCTTTGATTCTGGGTGACAGCGTGGCTCATTGGTGAGATCAAAGTTAGCTGTACAAAATTTGGCAAGCAAAATTTAGCAATTGTATGCCTGCTGTGTAGTAACACTAGAGTCAAATACACTATTAATGTTTCGCGGTGTCTGCGATGCTGTAGTTTCATGTAAGAACTCATATTTTATAATAATGCGAATTTCCAACTGTTCCATTTTTAACAAATTAATTTTACAAAAAAAAATGTTTTAAATATTTTTTAGAGCTTACAATGAATTCTTTAAACAGAAGAGATATGTAACTTTCCAATAAAGAAACAGAACGGTAAAATATTAAGCCAATGTCATATAAAAGCTGTTAAAGTTGGCAATATTGTTAACTAAAAATTTCCTCTTTGCCAAACCAATATTTAAGATTAATGTTCAATAAATTGATGAAAAGATATTCATTAAAACCTTTCTTTAGTTAAAATAATATATTATTGTTCTACCAAACGTTTTTGTGTCGTATTATTGTTAAATTGCAATAAATCTGCTTCACAAGAACAAAACAGCAATTGAATATTTGGTTATATGGTTTCCGTTTATTTTTTTTTTATGTTATGCAATGTTTTAAAATTACAGTGAGTTTATAAAAAATGAGTTTATTAAACGTTTTCTCACAAAAAAAAAAAAAAAAAATAACAGCGATGAATTATGAATAAATAAAATATTTTAGGGCATTGTTGAACTATTCAATTTAAATGTAATGCTTAACAACTATAGCGATCTTATAACAAAGCACAAAAAAACCGTTTTCATTGACAATTTAAAAGGATAATCATATGATGTGAAAATCTTTCATCGTATATTTTAGGAAAAAATATCAAATAGAATTCAGAAATTTGGTTAGAACTTTGAATTATGTTGTAATGCTGCTCTTTAAAGGTTTCATACAATAGATACTTTACCGGTTAGAAATTGACACGTTTTGATTTGACATTTTTTTTTTACAACAAAAGAAAAAGCAATAAACTCTTTACGCAAAGAATTCCAAAGATTGCTTTCTTTTTAGTAGAGTTTTAAAACTTGTTTCAGCACTAAAATTTGTATTTTTTTTTCCCCAGAGAAAAGTTGTGTTAGTTAACCTTTATTTTGAAGCGATGCATGAAATATGTTGTACAATTTTTAATTTTTTTTAAAAATAGCAATAGAGGACCATAATTTTGACCCAAATTATTTTATGCTTTGATTGATACATTGGGTTACACATATCAATGTCGTACCCTTGGGATCCAGATTTCGATTTAGTATAAAAGACCGTCGAGTATTGACGAAAACACCACACTCACAAACACCTCTTAAGCATTACTTGTGCATTGAAAGCAGTATCAAATCAGTATTCTACAATGATTTCAAAGGTAAACTATTTAAATATATTATATGATATATATATATATAATATAAACTGACTAATTCTTTTAAGATATTATTTTTTTTTAATATTCAAAACTTTATTTTTGGTTTAGAAATTCTAAATATTACAGAGCTAAAACTCTCTGTAAGAGTTTTCTTTAACCTTTGAAGATTTGAATTAGAAAGAATTTTGATTATCATTCGTTATATGATATTAAAATAGTCAGTATATAATTATAATTTTCAAAACTTTAATTATAATGTTAGTCAGTATAATAATTAGAAAAATTTCAATATATAATTATATGAAAATAAAATATATAATATATAAACTGACTAATTCTCTTAAGATATAAATTTTTTTTTAATATTCAAACCTTATTTTTCGTTTAGAAATTAAAAACATTACAGAGCTAAAAACTCTCTGTAAGAGTTTTCTGTAACCTTTGAAGATTTGAATTAGAAAGCATTTTTTAACCTTCTGATGATTTGAATTAGAAAGAATTTTTGAATATTATTCATTAAAGGATAATTAAAACACCCAGTGGCAATATATAATTATATATTTAATATATAATATATAATATATAAATTGACTAATTCTCTTAAGATATCATTTCTGAATATTCAAACCTTATTTTCGTTTAGAAATTATAAAAACATTACAGAGCTAAAACTTCTGACTGATTTGTAGAAAGAGTTTTCTTCGACATTTAATATATAAATTGACGACATACATTTGAAAGAATTGTTAAAGAAATCTTATATGACAGTTAAAATAGCTAGTGGCAGAAATATGACTTTAAATAATGATTCTTTAAAGAATTCATTAAATTTTTTACAATTTATATCTAAATATTTGTGTACTTGCTTTATTATAAAGGTAGGTCTTTATTTTAAAGATCATTTAAATTAATAATTCCTAATAATAATAATATAGATCCCAAATTTTCAAAATTTCAGGACTTTTTTTTTGAAAAAACTGTCCAACAAATAACGCTGTTATTGTTTTGGCTTTTCAGCTAAATGTTTTCGAAGTTAACATTAGAAATAAAGAAAAAATTAAATAAATAAATGTACAGAAGATAAGTATAGTTTTATACTCATAATCTTGATTATGATTATAAAACTATAACTCATAATATATGAGTATAACTCATAATCTTTAAAAATATACCTTTTAGATTTGATAACATTTTATAATTTTAAATTATTCCTACTAAAAATTTAATTAACATTAGAGTGAAATAAAATTTTTGTCGACATTTATATAGTAAGAAATTATCATATTTATACATAAAAATAATTTTATGGCTTGAAGAATACTTCTTCCAAATTATTTACATAATTCCTCTGTACAATAAATAATATATGAATGATAAATTTGTTAAAAATTTTTCGATATCCTTCTTTATGACAAATCAAATAACAAATGAATTTTACTTATAAAAATAATAATATAATTCTTCACTCAAAATGTTGATTTTTGATGATATTAGAATATATAATTGATGATACTTGTGAAATTTAACAACAATAATTTTATACTTTTTAGGTTGTAATCCTTTCAATTGTGTGCGTTGCAGCTGTAGTTGCACACTATGGTCATGGTCACCATGATCATCATGATCATCATGGAGTAAGTAAATTTGTTGAGCATATTGTTTATATATATGTATATAATATAATATAATATTGTATGTATATACACTCAAGAGCCAAAACATTATGACCACCTGTCAATAACGAGTTGATCAACCTTTGGCGAGCAACACAGCTTCAACGCCTTGGCATGGTTAATACCACCACTTAATACCAGTTAAATACCACTTCCACCTGATCACGTGCCTTCCACGTCATCCAGGCGAGTTCATTGCAAAATGTAGGGGTGGTCATAATGTTTTTAGCTCTTGAGTGTATGTATATAATACTGTATATATGTATATAATACTGTATATATGTTACCATACCTTGTATATATTGTATACATATTGCATATTTGTTTAGTGATATTTTCAGAATAGAAAAAAAAAAATTTACATGCAAGTGATGTATTTAGATGAATCAACAGTTCCTTTTAACCTAAAGCAAATTCAAAAATTTTACCTGATAAAAAAAATTAATCTTTTTCTCTTGGAATTTACCTATAATAATTTAAAATCAGATTCTGTTAAGTTAAAACGAAAATATTAAAATTCACAATATTTCTTTTTTAATAAAATATCTGTTATTCATATTAAAAACTATAAATTTTGTAAACCAAGTTTAATTTGAAGTAATAAATTATATGAAACTTTTCATAGTTTCACAACAAAAGTAGTATTAGAAAAATATATAATAATAAGAGTTAATATAACAACATAAACAAAAACTGAAGCATTAAAATTACGAAATTAATCCAAAAAGCAAATAAATTTGCAGACAGTTTAAGCTGGATAAGATATTAAATGTTTGATTTACTTTGTCGTTAGAAAAACAATAATGTTAATAGAAATTCCGGTTACCAAAGTAAATTATCTTTAATAAAATCAGTTAAAAATAAGGAAACTTTTCACTCCACGATCATATTGCTTTAGTAAAAGCTTGACTGGGTTTCTGATTCTTTGGGTCTGATAAGCTCATGTGCTGCAGTAATGGACATTAAAAAAAAATAATTGTTTATTTTAATTAAAATAAACATTTAAATAAGTTGCTTAAATCCTCATTGTAGATAAATACAATTAAAGAGAAAAATTAATAAGAAATAATTATTTTACAAAATAAGAGCTCTTACCAAATAAAAGTCAATATAACTATTGCAAAAATAAAAAAATATATATTAAAAATAAACTTCCTTCACTAAAGCATAAAAATTAAATTCTTTTAAGGAATTCTTGTAATTTTTTAAATTTTAAAAATAAAGACGAAGAAATCACACATTAATTCATGCAAAATTTATAAAAAAATTGTAATGTATATCTTCAGAATATTTGTATTAAGAGTATTAACATTTATTATAACGATTAATAATTTTTATTAGTTTAATTTTTTAAATTATTTATTATAATTAATGCATGCAATAACTTTATATACCAATACTCCAATTTCAGTTTTCATTTTGCCATATCTGTAGATTCAAAATAAACTTAATTTATCAACAATTTAAATTTCGGATTTAAAGCACTATATTCAGTATGAGATAGCAGTGATATTAATTTTTAATTTTCTATACATTAAATACTTGAATTTCAAATTTCATTTTGCCATTTCTCTCAGTTTGCCAGTAAATTTTAGATGAAAATGTATTACACTTTATGTGCAATATAATATCATTGTAATAAGATGCAAAGTTTTAAAATTATTAATATCTGTATTTTCATAGATAATTGTTTAATATTTTTTACTACTAATAGAACTATTTACGACTAATATTTTCAAACTTTGATACATTCTTTTTGGCTATTGAATGTGATAATGTTTCTTGTAGAATTTGGAATACTTCCTTCTTAATTTGCGACGACATTTATCTTACTTTTGTATATTTTTAGAGATTCTTGAACAATTCATTCTTCATGAAGTTCTTGATCTATTCAACATTGCTATATTCATATGGCTGTTTGAATTTGGCCATACTATAGTATTCCAATCAATTGCTTCATATATCTCGTGCATTATTAAACATTGGCATATTCACCTGAATTTATTCATCCGTTCTCCAATGTTCACACATGATAAGTTAAATTTGCCGAGCAGATTTCATTTTTTTTTTATTAATTTATAATTTTTTACAGGTGCGCAGAAGGTTTACTAAATAAAGTACCTGGTAACACTTTTAGTGGCTAAAAGATCTGCAACTTGGCATTTTTGTTAGATTAATGAACTCTGTTTCAGCATGTTTTGTTGTATTATTTTTGTTGTTGTTGTATGTTGTATGTTTTTTTTTCGTTGTTCTTTTTTTTGCCATGTCTGCCATTGGAAATAAAATTTTTTTTCTTACAGCATCACCACCACCATCCACATCCATATAAATTCGGATACGATATCAAAGACCACCATGGACATCGTCAACACAGACATGAACATGGAGATGGCCATGGCAATGTCCATGGAAGTTATGGCTTTGTTGACCACCATGGCATTCACAGACACGTCCACTACGTCGCTGACCACCACGGATTCAGAGCCGAAGTGAAGACCAACGAACCTGGAACCGCCAGTCAGGATCGCACATGTTCATCTTCATTCAAGTGCACATCACCACGATCATCACGATCATCATGGTCATCATGGACATCATGGACATCATGGACATCATCATTATTAAAAAAAATGAAAAATAATTTTCTCATTGGATATGATTGGATTTGGATCAAATTTTTTTGTATTTTGGTATAGGTTGAAAAGTTTTTAGTTGAATCACAAAAAATCTTTTGTATTCATTGGGTAGCTATTTATAATCTTCATAATTTTTGAAAACTAGGCTATTTTAATTGCAGATTCTATTTTTTTCTCTATTCATTTCCTTTGTTGCTGCATATTCTTATATTATTATACCTCTTTCTGTAATAGTTTTACCTATCCATAGTAAGGCATTTTATTTAACCTTTCATTTCATAAGCTTTTTCATATTTATGAGGGTTTAGCATTAGTTATAATTCTCAATTGTGATACTATACATTTCCATTTCTTTTTCTTTAAAACCTATTTTACTTCTTCTATTTAACATTTTTTTATACATATTTTGCTAAATTGAATTTCAATTTATGTTGGGGTTTCAAAGTATATGCTTGTAAAATATTTCAAAAGTTTGTTTTTTTAAATGTCTGCTGTGCTTGAAATAAATTGTGTTTTTATAAAAAAGAAGCTATTTTTAATTTCTATTCAATACATTCATTTCATCAATTGAACGAATTAAAATTTTTAACATTACAATGGTAACAAAAAAAAATAGATATTATAGAAATTAACATAATTTTAAATCACCCACTTAACAGTATAAATATATAAAAATTAACAGTGTAAGAAATTAAATTGCATCTACAATTTAAAGACAAAAAGAATACATTTAACCCAAATATTTTAGTTTCAAGACTTTAAAAGTTATTTAAACGAAAAATAATAATATAAAATAACAATAATAATATAAAATTAAAAGTTTATAAAATAACAATAATAATATAAAATAAAAGTTTACAAAAATTAACAAAAATATTAAATAAAAGTTTACAAAAATTAATAATAATATGAAATAAAAAGTTTACAAAAATTAATAATAATATAAAATAAATGTTTAAAAAAATTAATAATAATATAAAATAAAATTTTACAAAAATTAATAATAATATAAAAATAAAAAGTTTACAAAAATTAATAATAATATAAAATAAATGTTTAAAAAAATTAATAATAATATAAAAATAAAATTTTATAAAATTAATAATAATATAAAAATAAAAGTTTACAAAAATTAATAATAATATAAAATAAATGTTTAAAAAAATTAATAATAATATAAAATGAAATTTTACAAAAATTAATAATAATATAAAATAAAAGTTTACAAAAATTAATATTATAAAATAAATGTTTAAAAAATTAATAATAATATAAAATAAAAGTTTACAAAAATTAACAATAATGTGAAATAAAAGTTTTAAAAATAATTAAAAATGTTAATTTATGAGAAAACTTTTATTTGTGAAACTAACAAAATGGCACAGAATTTGCTCTACGCAGTAAAATCATATTTGACTATAGTAAGTTTAAAATATACATATAATAAAGTATTAAAACTATTTCATGTAAATAATGATTACAAATTATTCTAATAAAATTTCTAGAAAATAAATGATCTATATATTAATATTAAATTAATAATTATATATACATTTGAACATTAAATAATTACATATTAATATTAAATTAATAATTATATATATACATTTGAACATTAAATAATTACATATTAATATTAAATTAATAAATGCGTACAATTTAATATTAAAAATTATATATTAATATTAAATTATTTTATAATTATTATTAATAATTATAAATTAATTAATTATTTAATCACTTGGAATGAATACGTGTAATAATATAATACTTTTTCAACCAAATCTTTCGATGTTTAGCATTTTAAGAATTCCAATTTATTATCATGAATAAAATCTTAATATGCTTCATAAAAAATTGGAACTGCAAAAATAAAAATAAATAAATAAAAAATAACCTTTATATTAAAAAAAAAGATAAGAAATATTTATTGTATGTATGAAATATTAATATCTAAAGCTTATGAAAATATCGAACATCTAAACCATATACGAAATATATATTTCGACAGCATAGATGGAATAATCTAGATATCAAGATTTGAATATAAAGACACTTCATATAAGTGAACAGTATATATAAAAAGAATGTAAGTAGTTTCAAGCAATAAATAAATACAGGGTGTACAAGAATTATTGGGAAATTTGTATAATTATTAAAACAAAATGTATTTATTAACTTGCAATGTAATAAGAAAATTTTCAAATTTCGATGTAAGATTTCTTGGTTTTGCTTACAGTGAGTCCAAAATATAATTGGTTTTCATATCATGTATTCTTAAGTATTTTAGAATTTATGGATTTCTAAGTAAATACACTAAATGTGTGGCTATGCGAATGAAAGATTTTTACAAATAAAATGAATAGAAATGATACATTGAATTTTTAAACGGAGGTTTTGTTAAATATTATTACTGCTAAATTGAATTTGAATTTGTGTTGGGTTTCAAAGTATATGCTTGTAAAATATTTCAAAAGTTTGTTTTAAATGTCTGCTGTGCTTGAAATAAATTGTGTTTTTTATAAAAAAGAAGCTATTTTTAATTTCTATTCAATACATTCATTTCATCAATTGAACGAATTAAAATTTTTTAACATTACAATGGTAACAAAAAAAATAGATATTATAGAAATTAACATAATTTTAAATCACTTAACAGTATAAAAATATAAAAATTAACAGTGTAAGAAATTAAATTGCATTAGCAATTTAAAGACAAAAAAGAATACACTTAACCCAAATATTTTAGTTTCAAGACTTTAAAAAGTTATTTAAACGAAAAATAATAATATAAAATAACAATAATAATATAAAAGAAAAGTTTACAAAAATTAACAAAATATTACATAAAAGTTTACAAAAATTAATAATAATATAAAATAAAAGTTTACAAAAATTAATAATAATATAAAATAAAAGTTTACAAAAAATAATAATAATATAAAATAAAAGTTTGCAAAAATTAGCAATAATGTGAAATAAAAGTTTTAAAATAATTAAAAATGTTAATTTATGAGATGCCTTGAACTAATTTGCAGGAACTGAAAAGTATATCAATGCTGCTAATTAATTTACATGTATTTTACAGTTAATGAATACACTTAGTTTTCATCTTTTCTGGTTTTTGTTTTTAATAATGATGCAGTTTGTCCAGTAATTCTCGTACATTCTGTATTCATTTATTGCTCAAAACATTCTTTTTATGTTTTTCAATTACATGAGATTTCTTCATATTTAAAGCTTGATATCTAAATTAACAGAGACTATCTTTGTAAAATGGTATTAATCAGTTAAATATTTCATATCAATCAATACACAACATTCAATTCTATCAACTATTAATAATTATATCAATCAATACTCAATATTCAATTCTACCAATAATCAATAATTCATATAAATTAATGCTCAATATTCAATACTTCATATATATCGATATGATTTTCTGAAACATATATTTCATATATGTTTTAGAACATCAATAATTTTTATATTCAATTTTTTTATACGAGCTATCAATATTCAATATTTCACGTATGCAATCAATAATCGTATATACAATCGATATTCCGTACATTTGCCAATACATGACATGTAGTGGAGTATCACTTGGACGTACTAAGAGCAATCATGTGATCTTATTAATTTTTGTAGATATATGTTAAGTTTTCTTTTAATTGCTATTTTTTTCAGAATTTTGATTGTGATCAATATTTCTCGTACAACTTGTATATTACGCTGTAAATAAAAAAAAAGGTTGCAAAAAAAAAAATATAAAGAAACGCTTTTTATAATTTTTGCCGGTTTACGATTTCATAACAATCAACCGTTTTTTATCATTTCACAGTTAGAACCTTCAAATCCCTAAACAATTATCTTATGTTCCGGTAAAATTTCATTAAAAAAGGTATTTTGTTTTATTTATATATTAGAATATACTATTCGATACAATTTTTTTCTAGTTCACTTTATCTATATCTCTCTTTGCATATCAAAAAAAAAAAAATAAAATAAATGTATATATATAAAATAAATATTTTTTTTTTGTGACGAAATGAAAATGCAGAATGAAAAAAAAAAGAAATTGAATATAAAAAGTTTTTAGTTTTATATATGGATAGAATATGCAATACTAAAGAAGTGATTTAATCAAAAATTCTCCTAAAGCTTGTATATTACATTATAAATAAAACTAGGCCGACAAGCATAAAAGAAATGCTTAAATTTAAAAAAATATATATATATATATTTATCAGTAAAAAACGAAACCTAAAATATTCATAACTTTTATTCCAAATCATAAGTTTGTATAAACGAAGAAAAATTTGAATTTAAAAAATAAGCAAATAAACAAAAACAGTAACTTACATATATAATATTACCCGATTTAAATTAAACAATTTGGATTTATTAATAATATGAGTATAAAATCAAACTAATTTAGTTTTTTTGTATTTTAAATTATTATTTTTAGTGCTTTACGACAATGACAGAAATATAAATTAGAAATTGAAATTAATTCTATGTAATGGTTAATTTGTTATAAAATATAGTTTTTATTTAATAGAAAAGAACTAATTAAATTTTTTTTCCGTAGTGTTTGGTTATGCACTAAATAAAAGCATAATGGATTTGCAGTAGAATAAAAATTGAATCGCTCAATATCGCAGTTTTTAAGTTTTATCAAATGAGTGCATTCACTGATATTAATTACTATAAATGAAAGAAATTCTAAATTATGAAACTCGTGAAACTGAATTATAGATTTTAAATTGTACATAAAATTATATGCCAGTTTCTTAAATTTCAAAAGAATATTTTATAACTTTAATCAAATTTATACAAATATATGAAAAGAAAAATTGTCTGCCTACTGGCAGATTTGTCTGTAGGCAGAAAATTGTCTGCCTACATGAGATGTCTTCTTCTTTTTTTACGGGGTAGGGTTGCCAGTCCTACGTCCAACGCTCTACAGTCATAACATGTTAGACTGGAACCTACAGTTTAAAGTGGATTCTATATTTTTATAAAATCGATATATTATATGACGTATGTTATGTAACGTATGCATAAGTTTGTATATTTGTTATCTGTAAACATTAATGCTGTCAATTCAACTGATATCTTTTAATTAAGCAATACTATTTTCGTACGATGCCATTTAAGAAAAACATTTCCGATATTTTTCTGAAGTAACTTTATAAGTCATTGATTTTAAAACGATTGAGAAGAAAAATTATATCACTTCTCATCCATTCTTTTTTTTTTTTTACTTTATTTGAAAACATAATAGCTTTGATGATGTTCTACTTAATTTACTTTTTTATTAGCTGTGAGGTTTTTTTAATGCTGGAGATTTAAACTGCAGTCATATGATCTTCATAAGAAATATATGTAGCATAATCACAAATATATGTAGTATGGAACATATTCAGATTTCACAAAGTTTACCTGTTTTATCTCCCTCACAAGTACAAAAGAGTAGAGGAATACTATTTACACATGGTGAATGATAACAAAATGACATGCTTTTTGAAATAAAATTTAAATATTTAGAAAAATTAGTTTTGCTACTTTCAATCATTCTATATGTCCTGTGAAGCGAAACGAAAATTGAAATATTTGATTTTTAAAAAACAATCAAGTTTTTATACATATTATAAAAGTTTAATACGAAGTCCTACTTACTTCACCGAACAAATTTTTGCGCATTAGAAATTATTTTCTTTAAAAAAAAAAAAGGATTATTATTTTACTGGAATTAAATAGACAATACTTTAACATCTATTTGTTAAAATTGTATCCATAAATATTCCTTAAATGTACATGATAATCGAGCATCAACATTAAATTAATATGAATAAGTTGTTCTCGTTAAATACTAAATTAAAGAATCAGAAGTCGTTTATCAGAACTGATTGTTTACACTAGAGTTTGAAAGACAACATTGTTAATATTAAACTGAAGAAACCATATTGTATTTAACATATGTTATTTTGTAGTCAATGATGCAAGAAGTTATTTGTAACTACAAAACTCATAACAATTCCTTAAATACAGTATTGCGATCAGCAAAAATTTAATATCTTCCGATTAATTGATTATGGGAAGTTTATTTATTATATATCGGAAATTTGTTGTTTTTATTGAGAAAATCCATTGTTAAAAGCAGCATGATGTTTTAAAATGCTTTATTATTTTTGTATAGTTATTCTATTGAGAAAATATACATAAACAGTTTCTGATTGAGCACAGATGCTTTATTTAAGACCTATTTAACCGCTACCTTAGAAATTTTTATTCGTGCTTTAAATAATTTTCTCAAAACTGCATAAAGTTTGAATTTAAAGTACAATACACATTTAAATAAATATTTAAATGCACCTTCTTCTGTTGTTTTAGCAACAAAACATTGAGTTTCATTTTAGAGAATAATTCTCGCTAATGCTCAAAAGTGTCGTTTACAAATTTTTCATAATTTAATCCATTGCTATTTCCTGCTATGAATTTTTAATCAAATCTTGTTTTAAAGAATGAGATATATTTCACACATAATCCTATCATGTAATCTGCAATCTTCAGATTTTTTTTTTTTACAACTGGTTGTGTATTGTTTTTATAAAGTCTCAATTCATTTTTTTAACTTTAAACTCCTACATTCAATGGAGGCTACTCATTTGAGAAACAAGATGTAATTTTTATCCGTTCACGATATTTGAAGAACTTTAGTAGTTTGTACAATAGGTAAATAAATAAAGTACAGTAACTAAGTCATTTAATGCTGTTACATTTGATTGATATCTTCAAAATCATAGTCTCTTAACCTGAGTACTGGGGTGCATATTGCATTTCAGTTTACCTGTATTTCTCGTCATATTGTTTACCAACATGACATTAATTTTAATACTAAAAATAACAGTAAGATACTTCTATGATTTATAATTGAATAGAAAGTCAATTTATCGAATGATTTTATTGAACATTTTCATACCCTTTGATGTCCCCCTGATTGAATTTAAATGCTTCCGCCTTATTTATATAAAAAATTGTGTTGTTTCCTTCTACATTAAATTAATAAGTGATAGATTCGTGTTGTATTTTAAATACATCTTAGAAATATTCTGAGTTATTTTTACCATATTAATTTTTTCATGAATGCAAGGATTTTGAAGAAAAACAGTGAGACTACAATCTGAAACTTTGACAATATAGGAGTCACAATGTAGAATGTTATATATTTCAAATTTATATATTTCTCTATGGGCCTGAATGGCCTGAGTGGCTTGCGCTCTGGCGCTCGGTATCACAGGTTTCGGGTTCGAGTCCCGGCGGTGCCATGGGTGTTTGTAGTGGTTCGGAATCCACTTTAAACCGTAGGTCCCGTCCTAAAAGGAGCGTTGCGGGGGCATTGTTACTCCGCGTCCGTATCTTCAAGTTACACGCGCCCCCTGGGTAATGCAGAGTGAGTAACGTCTGTGCAGCGCTTGCCTTAAGGCATCAAGACCAAGCTGTCTATTTGCCAGCTGCATTGGCACAAAAAAATATATTTCTCTATGCCTAAATGCTATTGGGTTATAAAAAATGGTAGCTATATAAAAAATAAAAGATTAAATATATAAATAAAGGTATTACTTACTTATAAATATGGAACTAGGAATTTGAATAGGAACGTATACAGATGCAGCTTGAAAAGTTTTGTTTTTATACTCGTGGTCATTTGGATTACAATTAGCGTCATGCATTAAGCGTTTTTCGATCTTTAGTGATTTGTATGAAATTCGCTTCTACTTACATAACTGTGATGTCAAATTTGCTTAATTTTGAATTATTTTTAATTAAAAAAGAATTAATTGAAATTTTTATGAACATTTCAGTTACACACCAGTTTAAAATATTATGAATTCAGTGAAAAAAATGTCTCATTGTTTATAGTTTAAAAGTTATTATCACACAAAATTTAACTTATTAAAAATGTAAATTAATATTTTTTTTTATTATGATAGTAATAAAATGAAAGCAAATAATTTATGAATATTTTTGTACATTTTTTCACATTTAAAAATAACACGTTCAAAAGTGAAATTGAAAAAAAGTAAAGAGAATTCATAATAAGTTTTAATAAGTTTTTAAGTCATAATAAGTTTTTAATTAAAAAACATATTATGACTTTTTTATTATTTTATATATTCTTTATATTTTTTATATACACCAGAAAAAGAAATTAAGAGAAAAGGCCAGCTTTCTCTCTGTTTTTAGTTTTTAAGTTATGATCTCAAATTTTATTCTCTTTCGACAATTTAAATGACCGCGACAACTAGCCTATCTATTTCTTAGCTTTCAGAGAGTTTATCCATCTTTAAAAAATACAGTATGTTAAAAATAATTTTAATACATTGTCGAAAATATTCCGAATATTTACTGAACTAGATTTGCAAACGTATTTCTAAAAGTCATATTGCCGGCTATTGTAAAGATAATTTTCATTTGTGTTAATAAAAAATTTTATTTGATTATTTATTCTTAAATTCAATGAACACTAAATATTTGACTAAGCAATGGATAATAAATAACGCAATTCCGAATAAAAAATAGTTTTCGAAAATAAATTGTTTTAATTTTAATGGCAAATTTTTATTTTATTTACAGTGCTGATTCCTAAAAGGAAATTCATTTTTTTTCCTATTACGTAAAAGCTTTCTTACAAAATGATTGCATATTTTGCAACAATTAACTGTAATCATGAAATTTTGACAATTAATATTATTTTTTATTAATCTATTAATTTGTGCAAATTACAATTTTCTTAATTCGAATAGATAATAAAAGACCAAAAAATATGTAAAAAAAGTGACAAATGTTATATTGATGTTTTTAATTTCAAATAATTTTTTTACTGATTTCCTTCAGAGAGCATTGTCTATTTTTATTTTTTTTTTTTATTGTCAATTTTTACTTGTTTTCTTTTTCCTTAATTATTGTTTTAATGTATTCTATTAATTAAATTATGTTATTAATTAAATTGCTTAATTAATTATTCTTTACTCTATTAATCCCTATACTACCCTATTTACAAAAAAATAGATATATAAAGATATTTGTATAATATTCGTGCACTTGTAAAAATAAAATATCCTTAAACAGTTTACATAATCCTTAAACGTATGCAAATTTTCAATTTCAACATAATTGATCGTAAGCATCACCGATTCATTTGGTATTTTTAATTTAATTAATAAGTAAGTTAATTTTTTTAAATTAATTAAATTAAAAAATTCATTAATGCGTTTAATTTAATTTTTAATTAAACATTGATGAATGTTTTTCAATTTAATTAATTAATTAAAAATCATCAATGTTTTTAATTTAATTATTTAATTAAAAATTAATTATTGAATAATTAAATTAATAAGTTTTGCTACTTCATATAAATATTGCTATTCAATATAATTTAATAATATTTAATTTTAAAATTAAACTACTATTTGGGATAAAATTGTAGATGATAGAATTATTTCATTATTTACCTAATAAACATCCATTAAACTATGAGAAACCCGGTTTGCACCTTTTACAATTCTTTCATCTTTAACCTGTGTAACTGTCTCAGTTAACTTGAATCATTTCTATTTAAAACACAAGAACTTGTATAATTATTTCTTTCTTTTTAGTTTGAAACATGATGACACCTACGATTATTTCATATTTCATACTATGATATACCAAAGATCTTTTATTATCAGATGATTTCATAGTGAATTTTCATGCTTTGTGAGTTACTTACCTGTATATGTGATCTATTGATGGAAATATAATACCGTATTCGAAATTAAAAATAGGATAATTTTAAACATTTAATTTATTCTTTTTTTAGTCACCAAAACGTTTTACCACTAGGCCATAAGGCAGAACTGTAGCGGATTCATATTCTAAATTCATTATGGTGGATTTATTATTTTCTGGCGCTTCGTGCCACTGGTTTTGAGTTCGAGTACCGGCGGTGACATGGGTGTTTGTAGTGGTTCATAATCTATTTTAAACTCTAGATCCCGGTCTAATATGATTGCAGAGGGTTGGGCGCAGGATTGACAACCCTACTCTGTAAAAAGAATACAACATCTCATGTTTCGGAATGTGCTAGTAGGCAGACATCCTCGGCTTACCATGGGCTGTAGTGCCAGGGAGTTAAGGCTTATTCACACCGAGGCGTGAGGCGTTTAAGCGTGAAGCATTGACCAATCCCTAGCCTCACCAAGTTCGCCTGAAACCGGTTTCAAATCCATCGCTTCCGAGGTTGACCAACTTTCAACTCGAAGATGAAGGCGTAGGCGTAATGCTATTTCTGACGTGAAGGGGTCGAAAAATTTTCTTGCCTGCCGCGTAAGTCTTCAACGCTTCACGCCTCGGTGGGAATGAGCCTTTAAGAGTTAGGATTTTTATTATTTAGTTCCATTATAGGAAGATTCATTATTCAGATTCATATTAGTTGAATTGTTGCTCATTTTGGCAGGACTGTAGCAGATTTGATGTTACTCAGGGTGCACTATAGAGGTAGTATGCTAGAGTAAAGGAAAAATGAAAGTACTGCCTTTTTTAAAGAATTAAAATGAAGTAACTTCCATTTTGTAAAGAATTAAAGAAGTAACTTCCATTTTTGTACAATGAGCAACACAGAAAGTTCGAATTAAACATCTTCATTGTCCTTTGCAAGTATTTCTGTCACTATCACCACTGAGTCTGTATTCGTTTTTCAGGCTAGAGAAATCATCAAAAACTTTATTTAAGAGACGAGGAAGATTATTGAATGTTGAGATTATATTTCTTATATAAATTTTATGATTTTTCAAATGAATTTTTGATAATTATTATATTTTAAATATAGTGGTGGTTTTTTTTTTTTTTTTTTTTTTTTTTTTTTTTTTTTTTTTTTTTTTTTTTTTTTTGGAGAAAATATTTAGAAATAATTAGAAATTTGGAATAACGTATTGGAAGGGGGGCAGGAAGTGATATGTATTTTTACAAAAACTCATTGTAAAAATAGCTAAAAATTAGTTTAAAAATATTTGCTCAAATTATTTTAGTTAATTCAGGGGTGAATATAAGTATAAAAATGAAATAAAATGAAACAAATAGGGCCTGAATGGCCAAGTGGCTAGCGCTCTGGCGCTCGGTTTTACAGGTTTCGGGTTCGAGTCCCGGTGGTGACATGGGTGTTTGTAGTGGTTCAGAATCCACTTTAAACCGTAGGTCCCGGTCTAATAGGATCGTAGAGCGTTCCGGGGCATTGTTACTCCGCGTCCGTGGCTTATCTTCAAGTTACACGCGCCCCCTGGGCAATGCAAAGTGATTAACGTATGTGCAGCGCTTGCCTTAAGGCATCCAAGACCAAGCTGTCTATGTGTTTGACAGCTGCATTAGAAAGAAAAAAATAAAATAGAAACGTATGTCGTATTTCGTATATACGAATAAATTCCATTTTTTAAAATTTAAAATTTCTGAGAGGTAAATAAAGATATTTTAAGCTTGTTGTGATATATAAAATGCATCAAAGTCTACATATAAAAGATATTTTAAAAATGTGTGAAAAATATTTCTTTAATAAAGCATGTAAATTTTAATTTTTAATTTTTTGCTTTTTCTATGGAATTAAGTTGAAATTAACAACAAACAAGAAGTTTAAGCATTGTCTAAAGCAATTTGTTTTTTGAAAGTTTGAAAATATTTCTTTTTCTTCAAAACTATAGAACTGACAATGCTTAAAATGTCGTTAACACTATTATTACTATTATTTTATTTTTTAAAAACATATTCATACATGTTTGAATTATTATATTGTAATTTTAAATAACTTACTTTATTTCGTTGCTTACAAGGAAGTTTCGAAATAAGATCAAAATTTAGACCTGAATACTTTTTTTAAACAATCGATTTATTGAAAAAGTATGATATTGTGAATTAAAAAAAAAAAAAATTAATATTTCGATTTTTCCTACGTTATAAAAGTCTTTGTTTTCCGTTTTTCTTTTAATTTCTTGCGCTACTATTGAAATGCTCTGACAGAAAATTAATTAAAAAAAAAGATAACTCCGTTTTAGAAAAAAGTCGTGAATGCTTGAATAAATTTCCTATTTGTTTTAAGACTTGTAGGCGTGCATTTCACCAGATATGTGTTGCATTGCGTTATAGAGTTTTACAGAATTTAAACTCCGTGCCAAGCGATACCAATGCGATATTGTGGTATATAAACCTACCAACAATCAGAAGAGCGATCACAAATCATCTTACCTCCGAGCTGTGATTAATATTTATAACTGTTATAATAACTTAGTTTGGTTTTCAAGTAAAAGCACAAAATGGCTATAAAGGTGATATATCTTCTGTAGTTTTACCTATTTATATTATTATTAATATATCATGAATAATTTTTTATATCAAATCAATATTAAAATATATTTCATTTTTCTTATAAATTTAATAAATAAGTTTCTCTGAAACAAATGTTATAATATTTTTTTTTAGTTCATAATTAATAAAAATATTTTTTTAATTTTATGTTTTTTTTAAATTTCTTAAATTATTAAGGAGAATAATTTTTCCAATGCCAGGAATAATAATAAAGATTATAATGTTCGATATTTAGCAAATAATTTTTTGCAAATAGTTACAGTTACGCTAATTGCTTATCTTAAATATGGAAATATTAGGGTATCTTCTGTATTTTTACCCATTTATATTATTATTAATATATCATTAATAATATTAATGTCTAATAAATACTAAAAGATATTTACTTTTTCTTATATAAATTTTATAATTAAGTTTCTTTAAAAACGATTAATTTTATTAGATTTTGAAAAAAAAAAAATGCAATGATTTTTTTGTTTTAGTTTATATTTAATAAAAATATTTTAAATTTTATTTTGTTAATTTAAATTATTTAAAATATTATGGAGAATAATTTTTACAATGCTAGGAATGATATGGATTATAATTTAGATCATTATTCAATATTTAGCAAGGAATTTTTGCAAACCGTTACAATTACACTAATTTCTCAACTTAAATCTGGTAGTATTAGAGAATCTACTGCTTTTTAACTCACTTAAATTATTATTTTATCATTAATCATATGTATATATCTATTCAATATTAAAATACATTTAATTTTTATTATATAAATTTTATAATTAAGTATCTTTAAAATAATTAATTTTATCAGTTTTAAAAAAAATACTTAATGATTTTTTTTTTAGTTTAAAATTAAAGTATTCTTAATTTTATGTTACTCTTTTAAATTACTTAAATTATTAAGGAGAATAATTTTTCTAATCCTAGGAATAATAAGGATTATAATTTAAGTCATTATTCGATATTTAACAAGGAATTTTTACAAACCGTTACAATTACGCTAATTTCTGAACTTAAATCTGGTAGTATTAGGTATCTTCTACATTTTTCATCACTTAAATTATTATTAATATATTTTTTATAGAATTAATAGCGTATCAATATTAAAAGATATTTAATTTTTCTTATATAAATTTTATAATTAAGTTTCTTTAAAAATGATGAATTTTATCAGATTTTGAAAAAAAAAAATGTAACAATTTTATGTTTTAGTTTATAATCAATAATAAATATTTTTAATTTTGTGCTGCTTTTTTAAATTATTCAAATTATTATGGAGAATAATATTTCCGATTCTAGGAATAATAGGGTTTATAATTTAGGTCATTTTTAATATTTATCAAAGAATTTTTGCAAACCGTTACAGTTACGCTAACTGCTTAACTTAAATCTGGTAATATTAGGGTATCTTCTACATTTTACTCGCTTAAATTATTATTAATATATTATTAATAATATTAATCTCGTATCAATATTAAAAAAAAATATTTAATTTTTCTTATATAAATTTTATAATTAAGTTTTCTTTAAAAACTATGAATTTTGATTGATTTTGAAAAAACTTTTAATGATTTTTAGTTTTAAATATTTTTTATAATTAATAAAATATTTTTAATTTTGCTTTTTAAAACTATTATGGAGAAAAATATTTCCAATACTATGAATAGTACAGATTATAAACTAGATCATTTTTTTCGATATTTAACACAGAATTTTTGCACGGAATCATTACAGTTACATTAATGTTTCAACTTAAATCTGCTAATATTAGGGGATCTCCTGCATTCTTACTCACATAAATTATTATTAATATATCATTAATAATATAAATGTTTAATCAGTATTAAAATATAAATTTAATAATTAAGTTTCTGTTAAGCAATTAATATTAGCAGGTTTTGAAAATTTACTGAGTTTTTTTGCTATGAATAGTTTATAAATAATAAAAATATTTTTAATTTTGTGTTTGCTTTTTAAGTTATTATGGAGAATAGTTTTTCCAATGATAAGAATAGTACGGATTATAAACTTGATCATTTTTCGAATATTTAACAAGGAATTTTTGCAAACTGTTACAGTTACGCTACATGGCTAAGTTAAATCTGGTAGTATTAAAGGAAGGAAGGGATCATACTCAGGGATAGTGAAGAATAAGATTTAAAAGTTAATGTTTGCATCAATCTAATGGTACAAATTTTTTTCTAATAATATTTAAAATTAGCATGATAGGCAATCTCTAATCAAAGTTAGTAAATCTCACTAAAAGTTTATTGCATTTATATTTTTATCTTATTGAAAAAAATAATAAAAAATAACGGTTAGGATTTTCAGTTTAGATTTATAATCAATCGTGCTAAGTTAAATTTTGAATAGTATTTTAAGGAGATAGATGTAATTTAATTACTTGTCTAATTCAATTGGAAGGACAGAACTGGAAGGTTTAATCATAGAAAAAGTAATAAAATATTATAAATACGAAGAATATCATGATATTTAGAAAAAAATTAAATAGTTGTATTGATTTAAGTGTATTTCTTAGAAAAAAAAAGGAAGTGACAAAACTGTTTTGATTTGAAACAAGTTTTGCATAACACAATATTTTATTTCCAAATAATTAAAATTGATGTAAGGAAATAAAATATGAATAGGAATAAGTTGAACATTTTTAAAACATATTTTTTTACTAATTATTACTTTTATTGTTTCAGTTACTCTTAATAACATCTTTATTTGCTCTTGCATTTGCAAATCCTCATCACCACGGTCACCACGGTCATCATGGTCATCATGGTCATCATCATGTGGTAAGAAATTGGTATATTTAATGCAAATATATGTTTAGATATATTTTCACGTATCAATAATAGAGTCATATATTGCTAATATAAAAGGTATCAATGCAAGAAGTTTTACTAAACACAATTGTAGTAGCACGATTTAAACAATTATGATTAATAGCATGTTTTAAATACGATTGTTCTACAGTCAATTTAATTTGATAGATTTTAATTAGTAGGTTGATGTAGGAGTTTTTTGAAATAAAGATTAGTTTCCCGTTTTTGCTTAACTGTGTGACTCGTGCCCGCATTTTATCGACATTTCATACGTGGATTTAATCTCAACTTTCCTACAATTTACTTAAAAATATTGTTTCATTATGATATATCAAACAGTTGAATTAAAATGCATCATCATTTCTTTCGAAATAACATCGATACAGAAGGCTCTGTTTATCTTGTTGTTTGGGAGACCATTCAATGGAATATCTCACAGCGTGGGATAATATATCTTGATTTTAGCAGTATTAAATGCATATAACGTGATCATATGACACATTAACGAACATTTTCTCTTCTAATTTTATATTTCATATTCTTACACCACCCAAGAATGGACATAATGTCAGTACATTTTTGAGAATTTCTAGAATTTTCATCAAGTGTATAGAATCAAAGTTTCCATTTTTTTATACATACAATTAGATATTTTGTTTTTCTTAAAGTGACAAATTGGTGTACAATTTGACATCATAGATCAAATTGCACACCATAGATTCGGAATGTTCGTATCAAAAAGTAAATTCCTGTTGGATACCATCTCATAAACTTGAAAAGGGTTGTTGATACATGGAAATAGTGTTTCCCACCAAAAATTATATTAAAATTAAAGGCTTTCATGAGAGAAGTGATATAATGCAAGTATTTCCTACTATTGATAAAAACACTATTTTAAAATTGTGGTGTACGATGGAAAAAAAATTTTTTTAAAAAAAATTAATTTAAGATCTGTAAATAGTAATAAAAAATTAAAAAGGTAAAATTGCTATTTTTTGCCAAATATATGTTTTACAGGAAAAATATTGTAAATTATATGGAGGAGGAAAATATATGACTATAATTTATAGTCTCGAGAAAATAATGTTTAATATCTTAAAATGATTAAAAATAATTTAGACATAAATCTGTTTATAAAAATTAATATGAAACTAATACTAAAGCTAATAAAATTTTTATAAAACTTCAAATCATGTCAGACGATTAAGAATTATTGTTTCTCCAGGATGATCACCACCACCATCCTAAACCATACAAGTTGGATATGATATTAAAGACCATCATGGACATCAACATAGACATGAACATGCTGATGGCCATGGCAATGTCCATGGAAGTTATGGTTTCGTTGATCATCACGGTATTCACAGGGAAGTACACTATGTTGCTGACCACCATGGATTCAGAGCTACCGTGAAAACCAATGAGCCAGGAACCCACAGTCAAGATCCAGCACATGTCCATCTTCACTCAAGTGCTCATCACCATGACCATCATGGCCATCATGGTCACCATGGACACCATCACGATCACCATGGGCATCATCACGGACATCATCATGGTCACGATCACCACCATGGTCATGGTCATGGACACCACCACGACCACCATCACGGGCATCATCATGGACATGATCATGGCCATCATCATGGACATCACCACGGACACCATCATGGACACCACCACTAAAAAATTTTTCTTCCAAAATAACAAATTTTTCCAAAAAGCGAAATGGATTTATTTAAAGCAGGTTTAATTATTTTTTTACTTTTAGAATAGATATTTTCTCTGTACTGTGTGCAATTGGGGCATTAAATGAAGTAAGGAGAGCATCATTATTTCTATTAAGAAATTGATACTGTGGTAAGGCATAAGATAAATAATTTTGTCACGAGAACTCCTGAAAAAAATATTTGATGATGTTAATAAACTATGAGAGTGTATTTGGGTAGAAAGAATTGATGCACCACATTAACTTTGTTCATGTTTACAGCTAAATTGTTTCTTTTTGCTTTAGACAAATTTCTAATAATTTATTGATACATTTTAATTATCAAGTCTAATACCCAATACCAGATCTTAGTGAATGTTACCTCATTACATTTTTATGCCAACTTTATTTAAATAAATTATTGAGGTAATTTCTAATATTTTAGTGATTTTTTTCTAAAATATTGAAGGGTTACATTATTTTTTTATTAAAAACTTCACGAGGTATTCAACTTTAGGACAGAACTATTTTTATTTATAAAAACAATGCTTGTTATTTACTTTCAGAAATAGGTGGTTTATTTTAATGCTCGCTCATGCTTTTAATTACTCGGTTTTGTTGTTGTTGTTTGTTTTGTTAGGATTTAAGTTTTGCAATGCACTTTGTATTTATCTGTGATAATAAATACTTTTAAACCAGCAGAGTGTGTCCTCTTTTTAAAAAAAATATAACAAGGAAGTAATGTTATTCTTGTGTTAAAAATGAAAAATTGGGGTCCATTTTTTAAATGATATTCATGACTGTTATGTTTTTAAAATAATTTTGGAAAAATATATAAAAATAAAGAAAAATAAAAACAGTGAATTTTTATGTATTTATTCTTATAAAATCTTCTAACAAATCAAATTTTCTTTTAATTTATTTCAATTATTTAACAAAACAGAAATTCTTATAATTATAAACATTTTTAAAATTATGAGAGATTATTTTTAAAATAGGATTATTTATATTTTTAATTATCATTATTAAATTATTATTTACATTTTTAATTAATATTATTAAATTATTATTTATATTTTAAAATTATTATTAATTTGAAAAGAACGCATATAAAAATTAAGACACGATAGTAAAAATTATCTATTAATTAAAAATAAATAAAAATAAAAGATATCCTTAAAAATATGAAATATATTTAAAAAAGTATAATACATTTAGGAAATTATGAATATGAATTATGAATTATGAACATGAAATATATTTTATTTAATAAATAGATCACCTATTATATATTTATCAAATTAATAATAAATAATTAATATTAATTTAATTATTTTTATAAGAATAGGTTTTTGATGAAATTTTAAAATGAAAATTATTATTTTATTCATTGTAAAAAGGTTGTTAAATTGAGATGTAATAAAGTGCTTCCATTTAAATGCAAAATTTAAAAAATTATTTACAGAAAACATTTTGAAAGAAAATTTCTTAAAAAAATATTTCCAATAAATATTCATTTTTTGTGAAATATGGATTAAAGTGAAATCATGATATTTAAACTTTTATATACTTTTTTTGATTGCGTATTTATTTCACGAAATTCTATAAGTTAAAAAAAAAAAAGATGCTTATGAAGAAATATTAAATTATTTCATTTATTTTTTTTTAAATGAATTATTAGTGTATTTATTGGATTTTTTTTCCTTTTATATGAATATATATATTTAAATATCTTCAATTAATTTTAAGTTGTACACTTAAAGCAAAACAAAAAATGTATCGAAAATGAAATCTTGTTATTTGAAATATTCAAGATATTTTCTGTTTTGGCTCAATTTCTTACATATTCGAGATATCAAAAATCTTTTTTATTCAAATAATTTTAAAGCACTCTCACTCTTAAAAACTTGAGCATTTATTGTTGAATTTCAATGCTATTCCCAAGTTAAAGTGTAAAAAGCTAAATGGTGTTTTAATTATATTTGAGTGTTAACACAACAACAGAACATTCTAATAAAATTGATAAAATAAAAGGTCGCTTGTTATCTGCTATTGATTTAAATTTCATAAAATCTAATTCACAATATACGTTTAAAGTTAGTATTACAAAATTGTTGCATCTTATAAAATAATCCAATTATATTTTAAATGTAAAAATAATACATAACTGAAGAAAAACACTAGTAAAAATAATAAAACTGATTTTCACTTAAATTGTTGTTCATGTAAGAGGAACATTTATTAAATTAATTTTTGTAATTTTAATAATGGTGGGAAATAATTCACTTCAAAATTATTTTTATTAAGTTTTAAGGGAGTTTTTTTTTTCCTTTACATTTACAAAACGGACAAAATGTGTTAAATTTTGCAATCATAAAAAAAGGAACCAACAACACTGCTTTTTTATCCATGTTATTTTTATTGGTATGATTTTTATTGGTATTTTTTAAAAAAATTTTGGTATTGGTATTCTAATAATTCACCAATCTTCTATATTCTTAGTATTTTTAAAAGATTGGTGATTTTAGTATTTGTATTTTTAAAAGATTGGTGATTTTGGTATCGTATTTGTATTTTAAAAAAGTTGGTGATTTTGTTATGGTATTCTTAGAAGGTTAGTGAATCGTATGAAAGAATATACAGAAAGCTTCAATTAGGTTGCCCGACTGCTTATGTTTGCATTGTTTTTCAACAGTCATCAGTTCTATTAATTTTTTAAGTAATGAGAATACATATTCAGCCTGATTAGAGGCCAAAGGATACCGAGCTCGGAGGATGGTGGCGTGTGTTACAGTCGTTGTTTTAATAAATGAAGAGAAATAATGGCAATTTAAACAGTACGTAATAGCACAGTCTCGCATCGCAGTCGGTGGAAATTCTAGTGGGAATTTCTAGGGGTTTTTCTTAAACGACTTGACAAATTGGGGTCTTCTCCCTAAAAGTCTTCTCAGAAGGCAATGTCCACCCTTCAACACTCATAGGTAGGATGCATACACACATAAGGATATATAAGTGTGGAATAGGATACATATACAGGATAAGTGTAGAACAAGCTACATATACAGGATATATAAGTGTAGAACAGGCTACATATATAAAGGATATATAAGTGTAGAGCAGGTTACATATACAGGATACATAAATGCAGAAATGAAGCCCTACACATTAAATTAAAAAATATATCAGAGTTTTTTTAAATATGTTTTTCATTTCTAATGAACAGTAACGAATATTTCTTTAAAAAAGGAAATATATGTGAACTTATGATTAAAACGTCTTTTATTTATATATCTAGAACAATTTTGAGAAATAAAACGTTTGCGATTACTCAAGCGTAGCGAAACTAATAAATTCTTTCTGTTTGACAAAGACATGACAGGTTGATTACATACAACGATGTTTTGCAAAAAAAATGATTTGTTTTTAGTGAAACCTACCGTTTGTCTCAGGGAGAAAAATGCTTTGTTGTTAGCGCGGATAAACGGTGTTGTGAAATTTTAGAATGGAAACAATGACAAAACAACTGAATAAAAATAATTGCTGTTTTCACAATGAAAACGAACATAAATATTATTTTTTAAAGTGTAATTAGATGACAGTTTTAATTAGGACTGGACTTCATTGTATTTAAATTTAATTTAATTTATTTTGATTCAAATTAATTGCCGTGGTGAATTATTCTCTATGTCATTTATTCTGTTTATATTTTATTGGCTCTTTCGCCATTTATGAATATTTGGATTTAAAAGTTTTAAAATCACAACTGCTAAGCTTCTTGCATAATGACGCGAAAATTAATATTGTACATAGACGGATATAATGTCGTGAACATGGCTAGTAACGTTCAAGTACCCATTATTTACTTAAATGTTTTTTTTTATGTAAATACTCTGTACTTTCATAACATCATTAATCACTAAAATGGTACATTTGTAGAGAATTTTGCATTAATCAAGTTGCAAAAGAACTTCCTTCCATTTTTCTTCATTGGCTCAATAGCGCCATGTGGGACCAAAGCCAGCCAGTCTGTTTACTGACAAATTTTGAGACATCACCTGTCTCAAAATTTGCCAGTCAACAGACTGAAAAAGAAAACTTCAGTATTCTTTTTACGGGCATAGGGTTGTCAGCCGTACTCCCAATGCTCAATAGTCCTATTAGACCGGGACCTGCGGTTTAAAATGGATTCCGAACCAATATAAACATCCATGGTACAGCAAAGAACTCGAACCCGAAACCTGTGGCATCGAGTGTGAGAGAGCTTCGTTCATTACACAAGCAAATAAATAAATAAATAAATAAAATAAATAAAAAAACCTGTAGGAAAAGAAATTTTTTTACCTCATCAATAGTCGGAATAATAATATTTTTGGCAATAAAAAGTGTGATTTCTTTCGCTTTTAACCGCATAAATAAGTAAGTAATCATACGAAAGAAAAATTCCAATTACACAGCTAATATAACAAACAGTTTACAAATAGTTTGGTACAATATAAGATAAATACTACATATTACAAAAACAAATTTATTTTTGTTTATTTTTTGAAAAGAGCTTAAATAAACAAATAGTAATAAAAGAAACCGGAAAAACCAAAAATTACCTGAAGATTATACAAATTATGGATTTTATAAAGTATCTGTACCTAATATGTATTTAAACATTTCTTTTTCTTTCTAAAACTGTAAATTTAAATATGCACACCTGAAAACGTTAGTCAGGAATATTTAAGTCCACAAAGCAGTAAGGAAGTGAGGTACAGCAATACATACTAAGTTATGAAACCAACTGACTGAAAAAAATGTTGTTTTTGTTTATGAATTTAATAATTAGCACAGGATTAAAGGAAAATATAAATTTGTGTAATATGTAAATTTAAGCATGTAAGTCAAAACGTTAGCGCAATATCTAATACATATAGCAGTAAATCGTCTAAGGAAGTGAGGTACTGGAATATATATTTAGCCATGAAATAAACTAACTGAAAACTCTGTTGTTTTTGTTTATGAATTTAATAATTAGCACAGGATTAAAGGAAATATAAATTTGTGTAATATGTAAATTTAAGCATGTACTTGAAAATGTTAGTGCAATATCTAATACATATAGCAGTAAATCGTCTAAGGAAGTGAGGTACTGGAATATATATTTAGCCATGAAATAAACTAATTGAAAAACTGTTGTTTTTGTTTATGAATTTAATAATTAGCACAGGATTAAGGAAATATAAATTTGTGTAATATGTAAATTTAAGCATGTACTTCTCAAAACATTAGTAAGCAATATCTAATACATCTAGCAGTAAATCGTCTAAGGAAGTGAGGTAAAGGAATATCTATTTAGCCAGGCAAACAGACTGAAAAAATGTTGTTTTTGTTTATGAATTTAATGATCAGGATTAAGGGAAATATACATTTTGTGTAGTACTTAAATTTAAACATGTACTTCTCAAAATGTTAGTAAGCAATATCTAGTCCACATAGCAGTAAATCATCCAAGGAAGTGAGGTACTGGAATACTTAGACATGAAACCGACTGACTGAAAAAAAAAAAAGTTGCTTTCATCTGTGAATTTAATGATTAAGATAAAAGGAAATATACATTTATGCAATATGTGAAGAATATACATATTTATATATATAACTTTTAATTTTTAAGTTATACTTGTTAAAAGACAAAAAGTTTATAATCGAAACTATATTTAACACAAAACAGCTGTATTTTAACTTCCCATATGTTCATATATCAATCATCATTAGGCGTATAATTACAATACAAGTTAAATACAGATATACAATGCAAATTAAAAAACAACATAATGAAAATCACAGGGAAACGAAACAAACAAAATGACCAAAACTAATTCTCAATAACCAACAGCTCGTCAGTATATGATCGTCTTTGAAATCCCTGATGATGAAGCTAGTCATTATTCATTGGTTCCGTCATGTAACAAACTGAACATTATGGTCTTAATTAAAATATCTCGAGTTTCATGATACTTAAAATAGCTGTATTTAAGAAACGGGAATTTTTCTAGTTTTCTTCATTTAATTTTCATTTGCAAAATTTCGATTAATTAATTTTCAATAAAATTGAAAAAAAAAAATATTCTAATTTAAATTGTTGTTTTTTCCTTTCAAGAGAATTAAAATTACTAACCACATTTTAAGTCTTATATAATTTTTTTTAATTATTTTCTCATGAATTAGTTATACTTGTAATTAATTATTAAATTAATTATAAGAGTAATTAATTAATATAAGAGTTATAATTTTAATCATATTTTAAATCTTATGTAATTTCATTTTAATTATTTTCTCATTAATTTTCTTTCATTTTAATTATTTTCTCATTTTTTTCGTTTTAATTATTTTCTCATTAATTTTTTTCGTTTTAATTATTTTCATTTGTTTTTCATTTTAATTATTTTCTCATTAATTTTTTTTTTCGTTTTAATTATTTTCTCATTAATTTTTTTTGTTTTAATTATTTTCTCATTAATTAGTTATACTTGTTAAAAGACAAAGTTTATAATCGTAACTATATTTAACACAATACAGCTATATTTTAGCTTCCCTATGTTCAAATTAGCAAAGGCGTTGGTACTTGATTGACAATAACTTCGAAGGAATTACAACCGTATTTGTAATGAATAATTCTGCCTGAATAATGAATATCCTGGTATGTCCTTGCAGTGCTCCTGTCCTAGATCTGCTCAAACGGCTTTAGCTAGACTAAGGACTGGCCACACTAAGAGTTTGACCTTCAATGGAGAAGAGAAGACATAACCCTTTGTCATTGTTCGGCCATCGCGTCTCCCTCTCATCTCATCGATTGTACTGGTGCCTCTGTGAGGCAACTGTTGAATGAAGGGAGGACAGTTAATGATCTATTGATGCAGCATGATCTACTGGACTTGGTTTAGGATTCTAAATCAAGGGATAAGCAACAACAACAGCAACATAATTCTGCAGAATAATATTTTAAAAATATCAACTTCTATAACACAACACCAACACCTAAATTTTAGTTTTTGATTCGAATTTTATTAAATTTCGTGTAAAGTTCCAAACATGTTGGCGTTAAAAAGAAATATTTGATTCTATTCAGCATTGTTAAAAATGTTATAATAACATTTTTAGAATAAAACGAAAACGCAAATTTTTGTTTTAAGAAATAAAATTTATGTAATAAAGGATGAGAATTAATTAGCCAGATAATGATATATAAAACTAGACAAATCTATAAATTATTCTGTTTTAATAAAATAGCATAAAAGATCCAAACTTCCCTTTATGCCTTTCAACAAACAGATGGTAATTAATTCATGGTAATGGTAATTAAGTAATTAGTGGTAATTAATGATGTAAAAACGAAATTTAAATGAAAGAATTGTTTTTTGTAGTAATTTCTCATGAATTAGGGTACTTGTACTTGCTATACTTGGTAATTAAGTACTTGTTCTATTCTTTTTTAAATGGTATTATTCTATTCTGGTTTAATTTTATAATTCCATTCCGGTTTCTAGGGTAATTTCCTAGCAAGAAAAAAATTTACTACTAAGTGAAAGCAATTACATTAAATGCTTGACTAGATTTGTCGTTTATTTTTTGAGGTGAATTAGCATGATATTGACCCGACACTTTTTGATAGAGTAAATTACTGACCTTAAAAGTCTTAATGGATACAAGTTCGTACCTTGTGCTTTCGTTCAAGTTCCAGGTTATATATATACCGACTCTAAATGTGAAAAATTATACACTTCAAGTGATAACAGAAAAGTATACATTGTTTCTTAAAATTTGACAAATCAATATGGTTGGACAAGTAAGTTTTATTTATTTTTTATAATTTTATAATGTTGTTAAATAAAAAATATATTTAAAATTTATTTAATTTCTTAATGATTCTTTAGTTTATTATTAGTGTTAATTTTTAAAGATGTTATGTGTTAAAATTTGCGAGACATTTTTGATAATATTTGATTTTCGTACTAACAAATATAGTTCACTTTGAAAACTACTAGAATGTTTTTTTTAAATAAATTAATGAAATAAATTTTTAAACAAGATAAATACTAAAAAGAAAATACAATGCTGTATTTAAATCTGCACACATATATAGTAAAATTGTTCCATGATTTTTAATTTTTTTGCAAAATGATTTAAATCTTACTCATGTTATGTGAATTATTTTTCAGGTTTTGCTTCTTCTTGCTCTAAATGTTTTGGCTTACGCAAGTCATCATGGTCATCATGAAGTATGTTATGCTCAGTTCTTTTCGTTTACAATTATCAATTATTGAAAATGATTGTTAACTTCAGAAAAAAAAAATGTTATAAATTAATAATCATAAATTCTGAATTTTTAAATTAAGAGCACTTGAAATATATTATAAAAAATTCTAGAAGCTGAAATAGTATAAGTAAACCATATATAAATTAAAAAGACTAAACTTTTAATATAAACGTGAAATAATGAATCTAAATATGTTTTAGAGAAACTTATTAGAATGAGGAAAATATATATTTATTTATTAAAAGCATGTATTAAAAACAATGCATTTCGTTGAATTTGAATATTCTTAATTATATACATAACCAAACTACTTTACATTTTAAAAAAGTAGTATTACAAATTTAATAAATATTAACGAAATCAAAAATTAGATGTTTAGTTATCAGAAATTGATGCTATCTAATTCTAAAATTCTAAATATAAAATTCAAATTCTTATTATATCTAAACATTTGTTGGTTATATTGGCAATTTAAATCAAAATGTCGAGCCAAAAATTTAAAATTTTTTAAAAATAATATTTAAAAAGTAGTTTTATTTTTGTTATATTTAAGCCAATTAAAATTATTTTTGTTAATTCAAGTAGAATATTGTTATATCTTGAAATAAATTATTTTCGTGCAAACCAAATCAATACGTTCTTAAACCTTTTCACCAAGGGAATAAATATGTAGTAATTTATCAAGGTTTACTCAAACAAGTAATATTAATCTGATTTATTAAATTTCCAACTAATAGCACCATCACCATCATCCCCAACCCTACAAGTTTGATATGACATAAAGCGATCATCATGGATCTCAACACAGACATGAACATGGAGACGGCCACGGTCATGTCCAAGGAAGCTATGGCTTTACTGACCACAAGGGCATCCACAGGGGAGGTACACTACGTGGCTGACCATCATGGATTCAGAGCTACCGTGAAGACCAACGAGCCAGGAACGGCCAATCAAGACCCTGCCCATGTTGCTTCATTCTAATGCTCACCATGCTCTTCATCACGATGGTCACCATCATGGGCATCATCATGGCCATCATCACGATCACCATGCTCATCATCACGGTTGACACGAATGAATTATTTATTAATACCGGGACGGTCAAAAGAATTCATCACATTTATCTGCCAAATCTTCAGCTTTAACTTTGTATAATTTTCTATAAAAATGTACCTTCATCTGGGTTTAATAAAAATACGTACTGATATGTGTTGTATATTTCAATTTAATGGGAAATTTAAAAAAAAAAAAAAAAAAAAAATCAAATTTATTAAATTTAAATAAAAAATAAATATTATATTTATACAATATATATAATTTTGAATTCATTAACACAATATGATCTAAATCTTAAATGATTTTTGATTTTAGTATTAAGTTAAGAAATATTTTTATAAAGAATAAATATTAAGAAATACTAATATAAATAATTAATATATGAAATTTATTACATAATTTCATATATTAATTATTTATATGTTATTATTTATTATTATTTTTATATATTATTTTTATACTATTTTTTTTTTTTTAATATTCTTATAAATTTTTTATTTTTATAAATATTTTTTTATGAAGAAATATTTTTATTATTTAATATTTAATGAAAATCATTCTTCACTCACTGAGTTTTTTCAAAAAAATGCTGCTTAAATATAGCAAAAAATTTCAATCTTGAAATTGAAATTATTGAAAATTAATTTTTACATTAAATTATCTAAATATTTTTTGTATCTAAATATTTCGAACTTGAGTATCATTAAGTACATTAAGTATCTAAATATTTTGAACTTGAAATAAGGAAATTAAATTAAAGTTAAACTCAGTTATACATTACATTACAGTTTGCAATTAAAGTTAAACTTAGTTAAAAATATAGGCAAAAGAGATAATATTTTTCAATATTCCTTTTGTATTCAATGAATAAAGTCAGCAGAATTTTTATATGATGTACCGGAATAGCAATAAGAGCAAACAACAAATAAGTAAATAAATTTTTATCTTTTTTCCCAGAATTTCATATTAGTATGTTAATGAAGTATGTTAAATGAAATGCTGTTCTAGTTCAGAAAAACAAAAAAAAAAAAAATTCCTTAAGGCTAAAAAGAAAATAATTATGTGTTGAGATTTTCATGTTAACTTCAAACTTTTAAAATATGCATATCTATTGCTTAAATCTTTAAACTGATATGTTACAAGATCCATTATTCGATAATTTGTGGATAAAAATAAATCTTAAAAAGCAAACATTTGATTAGTGACGAAAGGTTTTAAAGTTCTTATGTAAGAAAAGTTATGTGTTGCGTTAAATTAATTCAGATAGATCTTGCAACATTTTAATGTTTTAATAGATGCATTTTAGATAAAGGTATGTATCAAATAAATGCAAATTTTGCAAATAAATGGAAATATTTGATAAAAATCTATTGGAACGATTAATTTTACGTATTCAGTTCCAAAAAACTCTGTGAACACCACAAAGAATAAAAGCTAAGCACAAAAAGTTAGAACAAAGTCCCTTAAAATGTAATATTGGTTCTGTGGCATTTCTATAATACAACTATGTGATTTTAATTAAAATATTTTCAAAAGGATAATAACATATGAATAAGTAAATAACTTATTAATTTATTATTATCAAAGTAAAATTAGTACTAAAAATCAAATCCAATATCAAATTATAAAAAAAAAAAATGTTCGAACCATGTGTTGTACAAGCTTTTGATACCAGCTTGAATTTTTTGTAATAAAAGATTATGATTATTCCAATTTTGTTTTGAATATTTTTAATTCTATGGACTATAACTAAATTTTGTTTCGAATATTTTTAATCGTATGGACTATAACTAAATGTTTTTAAAATTTACATTCGGAAAGCAAGGATACAAACTTAAAAACGAAGAACGTGACAAAGTTAAAAATGCTCATAATTAGATCATTTAATATCAATTATATCATAATTATTATTCATATATCAATTATATCATGATAATTATTCTTATATCAATTATATCATGATTATTATTCATATATCAATTATATCATGATTATTATTCATATATCAATTATCATTGGACATAAAATTACAACACAAATTAAATACATTTATAGATTAATGCAATGCAAATTAAAAAGACAACATAATGACAAGCGCAATGAAAATAAAACAAATGACCAAAACTAATTCCTCAATGGATAACAGATCTTTAGTATAAGATCGTCTCGAAATCACTAACGATAAAGCTGGTCTTTATCCATTGGTTCCATCATGCCACAATATGGGTGGCAATAACGAGAACGAGAACAATATGTCCTTAATTAGAATATCACGAGTTTCATGATACTTAAAAGTAGTTCTCTTTTTGAAACGTGAATTTTCCTAGTTCTTCATTTAATTTCCATTTGAAAAATTTCGGTTAATTAATTTTCAATAAATTTGAAAAAAAAATTCTAAATTTAATTGCTATTTTCTTTTAAAAAATTAAAACCAGTAACCATATTTTAAATCAGCCCTACTTCCAACATTCTACAGTCATATTAGACCAGGACCTACGGTTTAAAGTGGATTCAAAGCCACTACAAGCCTACTTGGCACAGCCGGGACTCTAACGAAAACTTGCGGCACCGAGTGCCAGACATCTTAGTTCATTACGCACGCGAAAAAAGAACTTAAGAAAAAAATTTCCTACCTTATCGATAGTCGTAATAATATTATTTGTGACAATAAAAAGTAGTGATTTTTTTCTCCCTTTAACCATTCATCCCAGTAACCATTTTGAAAAAATTTCTATTATGAAGCAATAATGTTAAAGTGAAATTTGTTTGGTATAACATATATATCACATATTACAAAAAAGTGATATAATTTTTGTATCTTTTAAAGAGCTTAAATAAACAAATAGAAACAAAAGAAACCGAAAAACAAAAAAATAACTTTTTGAAATTATGGGTTTTGGAAAATATCTGGACCTAATATGTAAATTTAAACATGTACATCTCAAAACATCAATAAGTAATATCCAGTCCACATAGCAGTAAATCATCCAGGGAAGTGAGATACAGAAATAAATATTTATCCATGAAACAGGGATAAAAAAAAAAAATGTTGTTTTCGTGTATGAATTTAATGATTAACACAGGGTTAAAGGAAATATGCATTTGTGTAATATGTATCTCAGTCCAATATATAAATTTAAACATGTACATCTGAAAACGTCAGTTAACAATATCTAGTTCTCATAAGAGTAAATCATACAAAAAGTGTACAGGAATACGTACTTAGCCATGAAATTGACTGACTGAAAAAATGTTGCTTTCGTTTATGAATTTAATAATCAATACAGGGTTAAAGAAAATGTACATTTGTGTACTATGTGAAGAAAGTATTCATATTAACATATTTATTTTTAATTTTTAAGCTATAATAGTTAAGAAAAGTTAAAAGTTTGTAGTCGAAACTATATTTACTTCAAAACAGGTATATTTTAATTCCCTATATGTTCTAATTAGCAAACTCATTGGTACATGAGAGAAGGAATTATGACAGTATTCATGATGAATAATTAACGTAGAATAATATTTTTAAAAATATCAAACTCTGTAACACAATCCCACCACCTAAAAAATGTAACTTTTTATTCGAATTTTTTTTTAAATTTCGTATAAAGTTCCAAACATGGGGCATTACAAGGAAATATTTTAATTTCAATCAGCAATGTTAAAACTTTCTTTTATAATATTTGCAAATAACCAACAAATATACGCACCTCATAACTTTTAACAATTTCCACATTTCAATGAACTTTAACTAGAAGATATGACAGTAAAAATTAAACCGATTTTTAGCTAGTCTTTTAAAAATTTATTGTTCACTTAAAAATTAAAAAAATCATCGATACAGTCTGCTTTTCTTTTTATAACATGCAACAAGAATAGCTCAGAAAAATTAAACTAAAAAGCTAATTAATTGATGTTTAGTGTAACATTTTGATAAAATCATTGACAATCAAGAAATTTAAATTATATTCAAATAAATTACTACAAATATTTTATGATTTCCGATTGATAATATACTAGATTCACCCAAATAATTTCGCCGTGATATTGCTCACGAACCAGAGTATTAATGGATGAAGACTCGATTCTTACTTCCGACATGTTTTTAAGTCAACCCGAAACAACGAGGTTCTATGACGATTACAATAGCATGCAGAATGATTGTGATAATATGTATTTCGCATGCTCATATAACAGCATGCACGATGATCAAAATTCTATGTCTATTCCTTGCACATACAACATCATGTGCTACTCTGTGTACTCGTAACTTATATGCATATAACATCATGCAAGATGATTAGGATACCATGTCTAACCCATATGAATTCAATAGCATGAGCGACGACGTGTATCTCATACGCATATGACAGTAGACGCCATGTTTAGGATCCCATGGACGTACAACAGCATGTGCGTTTCTGTGTACTCGTAAATATAACATCATGCACTATCTTCGAGATACTATTAAGGTACTTTTCTTCCTTGTAACAAATTAACTTTTTGATTTTGTATTTATCCAATAATCCTCATTATTTATTTCATCATTGTATGTTGTGTCTAATACTCATCGTCCATCGTCCTACAGTGCATCATCCTACAGTACATCGTCCATCGTCCTACATCCCATGAGTAATCTACTCATGATTGGAGAGAAAGGGGCAACTTCGGTTGTGTTGGAGCACCCGTAGGTAGAAGTCTTACTTGGATCCATGACGCTGAAGAAGGAGGGAAGTGCGTTCCGGGAGGAATTTAAGGAGGAACTACTCCTCATTTTCGTATCATATTGGGGGAAAACCCAGAAAAATTCCCATCAAGTATTCCGACCAACGAAGAAAGACGCTGAACATCCCAAACACCTTCGAGTCACCTCGTTTTTGAAACAGTGTCTACAAGAAAACAGCCGAAGGAGTGGACCAAAGCCCTAGTACTCACCAGCGGTGCTCGTTGCCGTAGAGCCACGTGTCGAGAAATTATTGTATTTTCATCAGTATCAACCAAGAAATTTGCTATTTTGCATATCTCGCAGAAATCAAACAATTTTAAATACAGTACTTGGTTCAAATAATCGAGTTTCAATGGCAAATGCCACTAAGTCAAGAACTGGTCATTTTATATAATATATTAAATGATTAATATTATACATTTCTTTAACTATGCAATTATTGTCTTATTGATGTTGTTTTTCAATGCTCGGAACGTTGACACGATGTTCTTTACAGTGCCAGACGTAGTATATTCACTGGTACCTGCTTAGAACAATCCATCACATTTTACAATCAAAATTTTGATTAATAACTGCAGTTATGGCATCTTCGTGGTTCGCACACTCTTTTCCATCTCCAAGATCTGAAGAAAAGTAATTACTGCTTACGGAATTATTCTGTTCCTTTTCAGTATATATGTGCAAATTAAATGTTTATAATTTGATAAAAACCAATTGAGTAATTGCTAACTAAATTAATATTAATAATACAATTTTTGTTTTAATGGTCAATATGAAATTCATGGCATAATAATAATAAATAATTCAATTAATTTGGCAAAATATGACATACTCATTTCTTTTAATTAAAAAATCGATTATTATATTGCGGAATAAATTATTTTCTACCGTTAGAAAATATTTTGAATTAAACGACAATGCAAATTTTTTTTATTTTTAGAAATAAAATTTATAGATGTAATTTTAATTTTGAATTTTAGAATATTAATTTTTTGAAATTTTCTAAGCATAATAAGTTACTTTTTATCTCTAAAATATAAAATTAGAAAGCATCAATTGCTAATAACTAAATAACTAAAAAAGTATTTTTGATTTTATTATTATTTATTAAATTAATCTGTAATATTACTTTTTTAAAATGTAGAGTAATTCGGTTATATATATAATTAAGAATATTTAAATTCATAGAGAAATACATTGTTTATTTTTAACAAATATAATATAGTTCCCCCCTTTTAATAAGTTTTTAAAAATATATTTCGATTCACTGTTTCACATTTGTATTAAAAGTTTAATTTAGTTATAAAGGATAAAAAGTTAATAAGGATGGGAATCGATTACCCAGATAATTCTAAATTAAAATATATAAACTGTTAATTCTACAAATGATTCTGTTTTATTAAAATAGCATAAAAGGTCCAAATTTCCCTTTATGCCTTTCAAGCAAAGCAAATGGTAATTAATTGATTAATGATGTAAATAATAAAATTTAAATGAAAGCATTGTTCCTTCTAGAAATTTCTTACAATTTAGGGTATTAGGGTATTCTTTTTGAGTGGTTCTATTCTATTTTGGTTTTTGGTTTTTAATTTTATAATCCCTGTTCCGGTTTCTAGGTTAATTTGATAGCAAGCAAAAATACCTCTAAGAAAGTAATTACATTAAATGTTTGACTAATTTGTTTGTCGCTTATTTTGAAGTGAACTATCATGATATTGACCTGATACTTTTTGATATAGTAAATGACTGACCTTAATGGATACAAATTCGTACCTTGTGCTATCGTTCAAATTCAGGTATATATACACATATATATACCGAGAGTAAATACGAAAAATCATACATTTCAAGTGATAACAGAGTAGGATACATTGTTCATTAAAATTTGACAAAATCAATATGATTGGACAAGTAAGTTAATTATTTTATATTGTTGTTAAATAAAAAAAATTATTAAAATTTTTTTTTAATGATTCTTTAGTTTATTATTAGTGTTGGTTTTTTGAAGACGTTATGTGTTAAAAAATTTAGACAAGAAATGTTTGATAATATTTGATTTCCTTAATTATTACTACTAACAAATATAGTTCATTTTTGAAACAACTGGAATGCTTTTAAATAAATTAATGAAATAAATTTATAAACAAGATAAATATTAAAAGAAAATACAATGCTGTATTTAAATCTGCACACATATATAGTAAAATTGTTCCATGACTTTGATTTAATTTTTTGCAAAATGATTTAAATCATACTCATGTTATGTGAATTATTTTTCAGCTCTTACTTCTTCTTGGCCTGAATGCTTTGGCCTATGCAAGCCATCATGGCCATCACGAAGTATGTAAATGTCCAATTTTTTTCGTTTATAATTAGAAAGTTATTGAATATGTGTGTTAAAAAACTTAATTAACTACAGTTAATAAATGTAATAAATAATGTTATATTTGATGTGTTAATACTAAATGCTACAGATAACAAATGCTATAAATTTGATACTAAATCTGTAATTTTGAAATTAAAGAATTTGAAATATACCACAAAAACTTCTAACATAACATAAAACAAATAATTAACTTTTAATACAAATGTGAAACAGTGAATCTAAATATATTTTGAAAAACTTATTGAAAAAAGAGGAAAATATATATTATTTATTAAAAATAAACAATTTATTTCTCTGAATTTGATTATTTTTAATATATATAACAAAAGGTATTTTATATTTTTAAGTTTACAAAGATTTTTTACAAAGATTAAATTAAAACTAAAATTATATCAAATTCGTTGGTTATATTCGCATTTTTAAAACAAAGTATAAAATTGAAAATTTCAAACTTTTTAAAATTAATCTTTAAAAGTTTTAATTTTTAAAAAATTATGGCAATTAAAATTATTTCTCTTCATACAAGTAGAACATTTTTTTATACTTTTGAAATAAAATTATTTTCGCGTAACCAAATTAATAAGTCTTTAAATTTCTTGACTAAGGTGATAAATATGTAATAATTTCTCATGGTATTTTCCAACAAATAATGTTGATCTGATTTCATAAATTTCCAATTAATAGCACCATCGCCATCATCCCCAACCCTACAAGTTTGGTTATGATATAAAAAGGATCACCATGGATCTCAACATAGACACGAACATGGGAGATGGCCACGGTCATGTCCAGGAAGCTATGGCTTTACTGACCACAAGGGTATTCACAGGGAGGTGCACTACGTAGCTGATCATCATGGATTCAGAGCCACCGTGAGACCAACGAACCAGGGGCCGCCAATCATGACCCTGCTCATGTAAGCTTCATTCTAATGCTCACCATACTTCATCATGATGGACACCATCATGGACATCATCATCATGGTCATCATCACGGTTGACTACAAATGAACTATTTATTGGCATATTGGGGACGGTCAAAAGAATTCGTCAATTTGCCAAATCTATTTTACCTTTGTGTAATTTTGTATAAAAAGTACCTCAGTTAATAAAAATACATACTTATATGTGTTGAATATTTCAATTTAATGAGGGGAATTTTTTAAAAAAATTATCAAATTTATTTAATATAAATAAAAATGTATATTATATTTATGCAATATATATATATAATTTTGAATTCATTTAAATAAAATGATCTAAATCACTTAAATGATTTTGATTTAGTAAGTATTAAATTAAGAAATATTTTTATAAAGAATAATTATTAAGAAATATTAATATAATTATAATTTAAAAATATTAATATAATTAATTAATATATAAAATCAAAAAATATTTATATTTTATATATTTTATATTTTTATAATTTTTATTTGTATGAATATTTTTTATGAAGAAATATTTTTATTAGTTAATATTTAAATGAAAATTATTTTTTCACTAAGATTTCTAAAAAATTCAAAAAATACTGCTTAAACATACCAAAAAATTTCAATCTTGAAATTGAAATTATTGAAAAGTAATTTTTACATTAAATTTATCACGATAAATAATTAATGTATCTCAATATTTTGAACTTGAAATAACGAAATTAAATTAAAGTTAAACTCAGTTATACATTACATTACAGTTTACAATTAAATTTAAACTTAGTTACAAACATAGGCAAAAAAGATAATATTTTTCAATATTCCTTTTGTATTCAATGTATAAAGTCAGCAGAATTTTTATATGATGTACCGGAATAGCAATAAGAGCAAACAACAGATAAGTAAATAAATTTTATATTATTTCCCAGAATTTCATATTCATAAAAAAGCAAAACAAAGTAGATGCCTCAAGTATGTTAAATGAAATGCTGTTCTAGTTCAAGAATACAAAAAAAATTCCTTAAGGCTAGAAGAAAAATAATTACGTGTTGATATTTTCATGTTATCTTCAATCTTTTAAAATATGCATATCTATTACATAAATCTTAAAACTGATATGTTACAAGATCCATTATTTGATAATTTGTGGATAAAAATAAATCTTAAAAAGCAAACATTTTGATTAGTGACGAAAGGTTTTTAAAGTTCTTATGTAAGAAAAAGTTATGTGTTGTGTTAAATTAATTCAGATAGATCTTGCAACATTTTAATGTTTTAATAGATGCATTTTTAGATAAAGGTATGTAACAAATAAATGCAATTTATCGTCATATTTGATAAAAAAATCTATTGGAACGATTAATTTTACGTATTCAAGTTCAAAAACCATGTGAACACCACAAAGCATTGTATTGTCAAAAGTTGAACAAAGTCCCTTAAAATGTAATATTGGCTCTGTGGAATTTCTATAATACAACTATGTGATTCTAGTTAAAATATATTCAAAATGATAATAATATATGAATAAGTAAATAACTTATTCATTTATTATTATCAAAATATTACTGTGTACTTAAAATCAAATCGAATATCAAATTATAAAAAAATTTCGAAGCATGTGCTATATCAGCTTTTGATACGAGCTTGAATTTTCTTATAATAAAGGTTATGATTATCACAATTTTGTTTTGAATATTTTTTTAATCGTATGGACTATAATTAATTTTTTTTTTTTAAATTTTACATTCGCAAAGCAAGGATATAAAATGTAAACGAAGAACACGATAAAGTTAAAAAAAAAAAGCTCATCATTAGATTATTTAATATCAGTTATATTATGATTATTATTCATATATCAATTATCAATAAACATAAAATTACAATACAAATTAAATACAGTTATAGATTAATGCAATGCAAATTAAAAAGACAACATAATGACAATCGCAGTGAAAATAAAACAAATGATCAAAACTAATTCCTCAATGGACAACAGCTCTTTAGTATAAGATCATCTCGAAATCACTAATCATGAAACTCCGTCATGCCACGGGTGGTAATAACCAGAACGAGAACACTATGGTCTTAATAGAATATCATGAGTTTCATGATATTTAAAATAGCTCGATTTATAAAACGTTATATTTCTTAGTTCTTCATTTAATTTCCATTTTCAAAATTTTGATTAATTAATTTTTCAATAAAATTGAAAAAAATTTAAATGTAATTGCTGTTTTCTTTTCAAAAAATTAAAATTTGTAACCATATTTTTAAATCAGCCATACTTCCAACGCTTTACAGTTTTATTAGAACTGGACCTACGGTTTAAAGTGGATTCAGAACCACTTAACATACAGGACACAGCCAGGACTCGAACCGAAACGTGTGGCATCGAGTGCCAGAGGTTTCAATTCCTTTTTATTAAACATGCAAAAAAAAAAAAAAAGGGAAAAATTCTTACCTAATTACTAGTGGTTATTATATTATTTATGACAGAAAAAGTAGTGATTTTTTTTTTTTGTCTTTTTGCCTTTGTTTTTAAGTAGGGAAGTAACTATTCAACAGCAAAAAATTCCAATTATGAAGTCCTAATGTTAAAGTGAAATTTGTTTAGTATAACATAAAATAAATATCAATTATTACGAAAACGATTTAATTGTAATTTTTAAAGAGTTTAAATAAACAAATAGTAAAATGAAACCGAAAAACGAAAAATTGCTTGGAGATTGTACTAAACAAAACATATATTGCATATTAAAAAAGGATTTTAATTTTTGTATTTTTTAAAGAGTTTAAATAAACAAATAGCAATAAAAGAAACCGAAAAACTAAAAATTACCTGAAGATTATATTAAACACAAACACATATTACATACGAAAACGATTTATTTAACGATTATGAAATCCTTTTAACAAACAGTATTTTAGAAGTTACCAAATTTAATAACAAATATTTTTATGGTTTTGATTGATAATACCCTAGTTTCTCCCGAGTAATTTCCGCTTGATAATGCGCACTAACGAGAGTATTCATGGATGAAGGTTTGATTCTCACTGTTGGCATGTTTTACATCACACAGGGGCCTGAATGGTCTAGTGACTCAGAGAACTCTTTTAACTCTCGGTACCACAGGTTTGAGTCCCGGCAGTTGCCATGGATATTTGTAGTGGTTCGGAATCCACCTTTAAGCCATGGGTCCCGGTCTCCTATGACTGGTAAGAGCGTGCACGGAGCCAAAGAGACTTCTATCTACGGGCTCACGCCACAACAGAAGTTCACTTCCTTTTCCCCTCTCAACCATGAGTCCATACGGGTTTGTGGGCTTGGCCTCGATTAGATACCTACCAACTGCGATAAGTAACAACAACAACAACATCCACACATTTCCGAAACAATCAGGTTCGAAGAAGATTACAGCAAGCACGCTCAATAATGTTGTTGTTGTTGTTTCATATCCCACGAGTATTACGTTCTCATGATTGAAGGGGAAAGGAAGCAGCTTCTGTTGTGATGGAGCACCCGTAGGGGTAGAAGTCTGACTTTGGCTCCGTGACTTTACACAGTCATAGAGACCGGACCTACGGCTTAAAGTGATTCCGAATCACTTACAAACATCCATGCCCTCGGGGACTCGAACCTGAAACCTGTGGCACCGAGCGCCAGAGCGCTAGACACTCGCCGTTCCAGGTCCCAATGTGAATGCCAACGGCACACGGTGTTCCCAGGTTGTCACCCACCCAAGTACTGACCGCGCCCAATGATGCTCAATAATTGTGATAATACACACACACACACACACACACACACACACACACACACACACACACACACACACATATATATATAATATATATATATATACTTTGCTCATATAACAGTATGTGAATATTATGTTTACATCATGTGCATACAACAGCATGAGTGACTTTGGTACTCGTATCCATACGCATTAGAAACAGAATGCACTATGATTGGGATACTATTCATATCCCTATGGACATACAATAGCATGTTCGAATCTGTGTACTCGTATCCCATACGCATATAACAACCCGCTCCATCTTTCAGATACTATGTAGTTATATTCCATAGACATACCAACAGCATAAAGCAATATTGTGCACTCTTATCTCATATGCATATTAAGAATGTGAGATGATAAAAATACGTGTATTCTATACGAATTCAACAGCATTCTGTATATTCGTAACCCATACGTATTACATCATGCGAGATGATACTATGTGTATCCGATACGAAACCAACAACATGAGAGATAATTGCTTGTATACCGCATATAATATAAGAAAAAAGCGCGATGTTTGGGTTACTATATCGCATATGAGATTTAACACAATGTACATTGCTTGCAGGATATTAGAGTTTTGCATAATGTTTTTATAGTCCGATATTTTCCTACCTAGCGCGCATGCTCATAGGAAACATTGTACCTATGCGCATGCATATCTGTGATACTGCACTACTGAGCTATTCCTATGGGCATGCGCGATAGGAAGAAAAAAATATCGAACGAAAAAAAATGTTATGCAAAAACTCTTTTTATTATTAAAAGTACTTTTTCCGCCTTGCAAAAAAATTAACTTATGATTTTGAATTTATTCACTAATGCTCATCATCTATTTCATCATTATACTTACATTATTATTAACCAAGAAATTTTCTATTTTGCATCTTAAAAGTATCTCGCCGCCATCGACCAATTTGAGGCTACAGTCTTGGTTAAAATAACTTGAGGTTCAATGGCGAATGACATCAAGTCAAAGAAGGTGGTCATTTAAAAATTATATAGTTCCTTTAACTATGCAATTATTGTCGTATTTTTATTCAATGCTTGGAACGTTGTGCTGATGTACATTACAGTGGCAGATGTATCGTATACATTGTTATCATGAGTTCTCACCAAAGTTCTTCTTACAACACTCCACCTCATTTTTACTATCAAAATTGTGAATGAATATATCTAGGAATGGAATTTTGGTGGATTTCGTCACACATTCTCTCCATACATCTCAAGAGCTCAATAAAAGGATTTCCCGCTTAAAGATTTATCATGTCCATATTCATTACAGATGTGGATGTTAAATGTTTATAATTTGATAAAATCAACTGAATTAAAGTAATTTCTAACTAAATTAATATTAACCACAGACTTATTATTTATTTGCGTTCAGTACGAAATTTAATGTAAAAATAACAATAAATCATTCAAGTAATTTGGATAAATATGATATGGTCGTTTCTTTAAAAAAAAAAATGATTTTTATATTGCAAGAATAAAGTATGTTTTACTGTACTGGAAAATAGTTTAATAAAAATATTTTCAGAACAAAACGAAAATGCAAATTATTTATTTTTAAAAATAAAAATTTATGTTACAAATAATGAGAATCGAATATACAGATAATGTCATGTTAAACTAGATTAAACTGTTAACTCTCTATAAATGATTCTGTTTAATTAAAATGGCATAAAAGGCTCAAACTTCCCCTTATGTTTTTAACAAACAGATGGTAATTAATTCATTAATGATGTAAATAATAAAATGTAAATGGAAACATTGTTCCTTGTAGAAATTTTTTACAATTTAGGGTATTAGGGTATTCTTTTTTGAGTGGTTCTATTCTATTCTGGTTTCTGGTTTAATTATATAATCCTATTCAGGATTCTAGGGTAATTTCATATCAAGTAAAAAAAATTCGCCGCTAAGCGAAAGTAATTACATTAAATGCTTGACTAAATTTGTCGTTTATTTTTGAAGTGAACTAGCATGATATTGACCTGATACTTTTTGATAGAGTAAAATTACTGACAGCAAAAATCTTAATGGATACAAGTTCGTACCTTGTGCTTTCGTTCAAGTTGCTTATATATATAAACCGACAATAGATGTGAAAAAATACTTTGCAAAGTGATAACAAAAAAGGATACATTGTTCTCTAAAATTTGACAAATCAACATGGTTGGACATGTAAAGCTAATTTTTAATATTGTTTGTTAAATAATTAATAATTATTTAAAATTTATTAATTTGTCTATGATTTTTAGTTTAAACTAGTTGATTTTGACTAGTTGTGTCGATTTTGAAAACGTTACATGTATTTAAATAATTTGACGATTAGACAAGATATTTTTGATAATATTTGATTTTAATACTATTACTACTTACACAAATATTTGTTTGAAACTACTAGAATATTTTATTTAATTAATATCCTGCATTTGTAAACTTGATGAATACTGAAAACAATTACAATGCTGTATTTAGATCTGTACATCTAAATATTTTTATGAATTTTTTTCTTTGACATTGATTTAATCTTTTTGCAACATGATTTAAATCGTACTCATGCTATATGAATTTTTTTAGGTTTTACTTCTTCTTGCTCTGAATGCTTTGAAAGCTGCACAAAGTCATCATGGTCATCATGAAGTACGTTAATGCTCATTTTTTCTCGTTTACAATGAGGAATTTCGTTTGTAATTACCAGTTATGGAATATTTGAATTAAAAACTTCATTAACTGTAGTTAATAAAGTTATAGTTGAAGTGTTATAATATTAAATATTATAGTTAACTATTGATAATAAATCTTGAAATTAACAAAATTTGAAATATATTTAAAAATTCTAAAATCTAAAATCTGCATAAAAACAAACTTATAGTGTAAGCTTGGAAACTAACTCCATGGCATGATAGTGCACGACGACCATAGCTGTCGTGGCCATGGCTGTCTACAGGCAGATAACGAATCAAGAGATGTTTTTCCTTTTTACGGGGTAGGGTTGTCAGCCTCATGCCCAATAATCATAATAGACAGCCACCTACGATTTAATGTGGTTCCGAACCACTACAACATCCCACGGTACCACCGGGACCCGAAACCCAGAAACTTGTGGCATTGAGAATCAGACCTCTGATCGCGCCCATCAAACCCTGTAAATTACAAAACAATGAATCTAAATATGTTTAGAAAAATTTATTAAAAGAATGAAGCTATATTTTATTTATTGAGAAAGTAAACAATGCATTTCATTGAATTTGGTTATTATAAATTATATCCACAAGCAAACTATCTTACATTTATAAAAGCAATATCACAAGAATAATTTAATGAACATTAACTGTAACATTCATTTGAAATTGCTGCTTATAGAGTTAAAAAATAAGTTATTATATTGAAAAAATATCAGAGATTAATATTTTTAAAGATCAAATTAAAATTCAAATTAAAAAAACCGATTTTTCCATAAAAAAAATCATTTTTTTTTTTTATATTCGCATTTAAAAGCAAAGTATAAAATTAAAAAAAAGTTCAAAAATTTTAAAAATAATTTTTAAGAAGCGTAGTTTTAATTTTTTTTTTTAAATTCATGCAGATTGAAATTATTTTTTGTTCATACAAAATATTTTTATACCTAGAAATAAATTGTTTTCACATAACGAAAATCAATAATATCTTAAATGTTTTGACCGCGGAAATAAATATGTATGAAGTTCTCATGAGGAACAAATAAATAATGTGTCGATCAGATTTACTAAATTTCAATTAACAGCACCATCACCATCATCCTCAACCTTACAAGTTTGGGTGACCTTGAGGCATAAGGACCACCATGGATCTCAACATAGACATGAACATGGAGATGGCCACGGTCATGTTCAGGAAGCTACGGCTGATTTTTGACCACAAGGGCATTCTGGGAGTCCACTGTAGCTGATCATCATGGATTCAGAGCTACAGTGAAGACCAACGAACCAGGACCGCCAATCAAGACCCTGCTCATAGTCAGAAGCTTCATTCAATGCTCAGCATTCTCATCATCATGATGGACACCACCAAGAACATCATCATCATGGTCATCATCATCATGGTCATCATCACCATGGACATGCACATGTTTATCATCATCAAGAACATCCTCATCATGGACATCACGGTTGACACAAAAAAACGAACTATTTATTAATATTGGGGACATTGAAAAAACTGTTCACTTGTATCTGCCAAATCTTCTACTTTTCCATAGAATAATTTTGTATAAACATGTACCTTCACCTGGGTTAATAAAATATGTGCTGATATCTCTGTTGTATATTCCAATTTAATGAGACATGATCAAATTAAAAAAAAAAATACATATTATATTTATACAATATATAAAATAATAAATTAATTTAAACAAAATTATCTAAATAATTTTAAATCATTTAAGTATTAATTTAAGGAAAATTGTTTTTTCAATGAAATTTATTTCTCACTGAGATTTATAAGAAATTAAATAAATATTGAGCTAACTTAGCAAAAAGTTTTAATAAGACACCAAAAAATTATTTTATAGTAAATTTGACGCGAAAAATTATTAAAAAAGTATCTAAATGTTTTTGACATGAAATAATAAAATTAAACAATTTTTCTCTTTGCAAATACATTTAAACTTAATTAAAATATATGTAAAAATGATAATATTTTTACAATATTTCTATATCTGAGCAATAAAGTCAAATATACCAACAGCACAATTTTATATGTTGTGCCGGAATAGAAATAAACACCAATGAACAAATAAAAAGCAAATAAATTAAGCAAGATTATTATCCTATTCCTCATAATTTCATATTCATAATAAAATAAAGCAAAATAGAGGCCTCAAGTATGTTAAATAATATACGATTCTACACTCATGTCCATAAATTAAAGGATAATGAAGCTCAGGCAAAGAAAGAGACAGAAGCAAAACAAATTTGACTTATTTGTAAAGTCTATTTATTAAACAAAGGTAAAGAGAAAAAAGATGCTATATGTTTGACTTAATTAATAAAAATTGCGATTTTTTACTGCCTGGAGCAAATTTCAAAAAGAACCTATTTACAAAAAACAGTATAACAGGGTTAGTATGATGGTTAATATGGAATATGTCTCCCGGACGATGCAATAAGGCCTTACAACGCCTAGGCATGCTGAGTATCAAATTATCAATCTGATCTTGGGGAATATTACACCACTCATCAAGCAATGCCCTCGAAGTTCCGGTTGACAGGTGGGAGGGTTGGCGGGCTGCAATTCGTCGGCCAAGCATATCCCACACATGCTCTATTGGATTCAAGTCCGGTGGTATGCTGGCCAATCCATACGGGTGATATCCTCCAATTGAAGGCATTCGTCTACAATGTTTGCACGGTGAGGACGGGCGTTGTCATCCATAAACAGAAATTCAGCACCCATGGCGCCCCGAAACAAACGTACATGTTGTTCCAGAATGACATCCCGATAGATGTGGCCTGTCATCGTTTACACTCTGAACATGCAGGTCAGTTCTGGAACCAAGAATAATTCCTCCCCCAAACAAAGCCATCCTGCACCACCGTAACGGTGTCGTTCAATGGTGTTCTCTTGGTGGTAACGGGTACCTGGCGCTCTCCATATGAAAGTCCGGCTAGAATCAGACTACAAACTAAACCTGGACTCGTCGGAAAACATCACACAAGACCACTGTTGCGGTGTCTCTACTCCAGGGTTAATCGCAGACGACAGTGAGTTGCGGTAAAGTGGAACACATCTGACAGGCCTACGAGCATAAGACCAATGTGCCCTAAGCGTCTGTACACGGTCTGCCTTGAAACTGTCGTACCGGTAGCTGAAGAGAGCTGACGAGAGACAGGTCTGATGCTGTGCTCCGTCTGTTTCTTTTGGCAGTAACTGCTAAATACCGGTCCTCATTTGGCGTTGTAACTCGGGGGCGACCTGTGCTGTAACATCTGCTCACATTACCATCATCTTGGAATCGTTGCCAAAGCCTGCAGATGACACTCTGGGCGATTCCAAGTTCCTCGGATACTTCCAGCTGGGTACGTTCACATTCAGTCGTCCGATAATTCTACCACGTAAAAAATCATCCAAATGCTTCCTTTGTGCCATAACTATGCGGTTATTGCATTGAAAGGCTTTTTTTAAAGCGCTTGTGAACAATTTTACTTCTTTGCTACCATTCATTTATATACCCCTCTCTTACACCTCGTCATTGTGACGTACTATCCGCGCCATCTGGTGGTTTCCTGTAATTTGCATATTCTTCTTCAAGATGTGTGTGATAATTCTACAGGTGAAATTTTTTATTTTAGAGTTCAATTTCTGTGTGATTCTGAATTATCCTTAATTTATGCACACATGAGTGTAGTTCAGAATACATAAAAAAATTCCCCTAAGGCTAAAAAAAATGATTTGTGTTGAGATTTACTTGTTAACGTTAAACTTTAAAAAAATATATCTATTACTTGAATCTTTAAACTGATCTGTTGCAAAATTTTTATTTGTATAATTTTTTGGATAAAAAATAAATCTTAAAAACCAAACATTTGATTAGTGATGAAAGCTTTTAAAATTCTTAGTTATGGGCTTGCGTTAAATTTATTTCATTAGATCTTTTTATTCCATGGTAGTATGTATTTTAACAGAGACATTTTTAGATAAAAAGGTATGCAACAAATAAATGCAATTTTCATCAAATTTGATAAAAATCTATTGGAACGATTTATTTTATGAATCCATTTCCAAAAGCCTTCGAACATTCAAAGCATTGCATTTTCAAAATTTTACTGTACAAATTCGTATTAAAATGTAATATCTGGCCCCTCGTTGGCATTTCTGCTTTTGATTCTAATGATCCCATTTTGAAAATGATAATAATTCCTCTAATTTGTTTAAATATTTGCGCCACAGCTTTGGGGGTCTATTATGGTATATCATACAAAATTCTGCTATTGGTATATTTGACGAAAACCGCAAATACAATCTGATGTTAAAATATTATCATTTTACACATAATTTTTAACTTTAAAAATGGAATTAATTTTATATTCATTTTTCAATAATAATGTAAATAACGAATAAGTTATTATTCATTTATTTAATATAGAATAAATCAACAAATCTAACATCAAATTATAGAAAAAAAAAAAAAAAAAAAACTCTTCATGTGTTGTACCACTGTTGTAAAAAATTATGATTATAATAATTTTTTTTGAATACGATTTTTTAATCTGATGGACTGTTATTAGTTTTTTAAATTTCAATCGCATGGCAAGAAAAAAGCGAAAAACAGGGGTAAAGTTAAAAAAGAAAGGGGCTCATAATTAAATCAGCTATAAATATATATATATATATAAAGATCATTGCATTTATCAGTCATCATTTTCCTGATTATTATTCATATACCAATATTTACAATGGGAATTTAAATACATATAAGATGTGTTTACATTAAAATTGAAAAACGACATAATGACAATGCCTGTGATGAAGCCTAAAAAATAAAAATGAACAAAATCCAATTTTCAATGGAAATGTGAAATTAAGTGCTATTTCATTGTTTGGCCTGATTTAAATCATGAACATGAACCAATTATCAATATGAAAAATATATAGCTTATTGATAAATATAATTTATCATATCAAATAACATATTTATATTCTATTGTTTTTCATTTTTAGTTTGTTTTTTTAAAAAACTCCTAGCAAAATAAGAAAAGCATTTCTAAATTTTCCTGTTATTTAAGAATATTCAAAGATAGTGTTTTTAACCATTAAATAGTACAATAATTCAGTTTTTGAAAATGATTAACTTAATGTTCATATCAAATAATTATGTAATATTCTGTTATGTTTAACATTTATTTAAACTGTTCATCATAAACAGCTCCTGAAAATGATTGAAGGAATCACGTAAATTCTTTCTTTGTGGATGGAACGAAGATAAAAAGTCTTTCTAATCACAAAGCACAAGGTCGTATTTTTTATATTGGCAAATATAATTTATCATATACCGAAAAAGAAAAATAATTAAATAATATTCTACCATACTTAACATTTTTAGTTTGATTTTTAATGTAACTCCTGAAAATAATTGAAGGGATCGCATTTTTTTTGCTACTGATAAAGCGAAGATAAAAAGTGTTTCTAACCAAAATTATAGTAATATTTTTATGTTATAAATATAATTTATCATATCAAATAATTTATTTATTTCTATCTTATTTAACATTTTAGTTTAATTAAAAAAATCCTGAAATAATTGGAAGGGATCACGAAAATTTCCTGTTACTCATGAAGCGAAGATAAAAGTGTTTCTAATCACAACGAATACAATAATTCAATTTTGATATTAAAATATAATTTATTGGATTAAATAATTTATTAATATTCTGTCATGTTTAACCTTTTTTAGTTGTATTTTTTAAATAACTCCTGAAAATAATTGAAGGGGGATCACGAAAATTCTTTTCTGTTACGGAGGAAGAAGATAGAAAGTGTTTCTAATCACAAAGCATATAATCAGTATTTTTTTTATATTGATAAGCCAATATAATTTATCATATCAAGTAATTTATTTATATTCTGTCATATTTATCATTTTTAATCTAGGATTAAACAACTACTACAACTATCTGAAGTGACATGAGAAAAATATTTCTCTGCTACACGAATGAATTGAAGAAAAATAAAATGTTTACATATAGCTGTTATATCAATTTTTGTAAGTTAACATAATTATTTATGCAAAATGTTCTTAAATAAGAATTATAAGATTACTTTGTAACACATCATGTAACAAAATACAAACAATGTAAGTTGTAAAGTTAAATTTATCAAATATGAAATCTGCAGCCGATTTGTTTAATGACTAAAAACATGAGGGATAGCTTGATTACCATGAGATGCAGAATCGATTCAATTAAATGAGCTGGAAACATTATTAAAAGATTTTCTCCAGATTTGTAAAGGATAGTTCTGAGTATGATGGGAGAATGTGGTAAAAATTAAGTTTGTTTTTACACATTTTTATCTGTAAGGAAGTAAATAGTTACTTCAAGGAAGTAAATTACATACGAAAAGAAATATATATAAAAAAGAAAAGAAATATAAAAAAAAACCCTCATTTATCAAAGGCTAACTAGATATTAAGCCATTTTGTCTATAAAGTCTTACTTGAGTTATAAAATAACAATAAAATAATATGTTTTTTTATATCTTTACTGTTAGAAAAATGAATGCTTTTCTTTCAGTGATGCGTTAATGATTTACCACTTAACACACCAAGCATTACAACTGTGTCCAAAAATAAGACCAGTTTTCAATTTAAAATTCCTGGACATACGGTATTTCAATTTTTAGGTTGTTGGCACTGTCCTTAACACCTGTAAAAATTTGACGTCAAAATATTCATTAGTGTTTGAGTTACGCTTGGTTTTGTGAGACGCTAAAACTAATTCCGGCGATTTTTGAAATGTCTGAATGAAATGAGCAAAGAACTTGCATTACATTTTATTTGCGGAAACGTATAGAATGTTGCAGAAGGCATTTTTTTTGAGCATTCCTATATTGTTTGAAATGTTTGCAAGTGGTATAAAGCAGTTCCAAAGAAGGCAGAGAACTCGTTGAAGACGAAGAGCCTCTCTCCGACCATCAACCTCAACCGATGAAGCTCATGTTCAAAAATTAATGGTTTGGTACTTGCAAACCATCTATTTACAATTACAGACCTTGCTGATGATTTTGAATTTTAAAATTCCATTTTAAAAAGATGTTTTGGGCCTCAAAGCGTCAAAACTTTTGATTCGTACCGAAAACACTGAATGCGCCAGCTCACGCTGCTGCATTGATTCTTCGTGACATTTTCGCCAAAAATGAAACCCATATCGTTCCACACAACCCCCAACCACCGTATTCACCTGATTTTAGCATCGTTATACTTCCGGCTATTTCTTAAACTCAAAATACCACTCATGGGGAACATCGTTTTGAGTTGATTGAAGAATCATTTCAAAATCGCCGGAATCAGCTTTAGCGTCTCACAAGACCAAGCGTATCTCAAAAAACACTAATGAATATTTTTGACGTCAAATTTCACTCAGATGTCAAGGACAGTGCCAACAACCTAAAAAAAAAAAAAAAAATTGAAATACCATATGGCCGGGAATTTGAAATTGTAAACTGGCCTTACTTATTGGACACAGTAGTATTACTGCAAAAACTCGTCATTCCCATTTACATAATATTTGGCGAAGAAACGGTGGATTTTTCACGGATGAATTCTTAATTATATGGACAGTTTCATTCATTTTATTTTTCACTTCCTTGACTCAATTCCCGGGCTTTTAAATTGTTTTGCAATTCCTTAGATTTAAATATTTATATTATAATTAAATAAAGATATAATAAAAGTATTGGCTACCAAATTTCTTTAAATAAAATGTATTTTTTATTTAATATATAACTTCAATTAATACGTTTTTTTTTACATTTTTATTTTTAAACATTTAATTTTACATTTTAAAAATAGTTTATCTAAGAAATGCTCGCGGCCTTTCAAGTTGGTATAAAAGGGCACGAGTACTTACTGAGAAGACACTGAAGTAATTTAATGAATAAATATTGAGAGTTTTTGACACCATGTTTTGGGATGAGTCTGCCAAACGCTTTTTCTCCCAGCATGCTCATAGGAAACATGTTTCCCATGAGCATGCGCGCTAGGGAGAAAAAGCTAACGGATCTCCTACGGTAACTAAATTTTACTTTGGTATGCAAAAAACTCTCTCATTATCAGCTTTTTCATTACAATGTTTTGAAAATATTTAAATTTAATTTCAAAATTAAATAAATTCTATCATAAAATGAGGAGTTTAACCATAAGTTCTGGTATTGGTAAAAGTACAATCTATTTTACAATTATTATTAAAAATTAATGTCCCTAATTTTATTGGATAACTATTCATGCCTTGTTTTTTCTGCATTATATAAACTGAGTAATTCTGCATTGTAGAATATTGTAAGAGTAACAAATAAAATGTTTTAGTTTTGAACTCGTATTACAAAACAACCCAATAAAACTTTTCAAGAAAAATAGTACGTAGTTATACATAATTGTTTAATAAATGTATATTGATGTACGTAGAAAGCCTACAAATATTTAGTCAAGCTATTATGCCTTTTGAAAATGAGCCCTTTTTAATTTCTACATAAGTTATTAAAAAAAATTATTTCCTTAAACATTTTATTAACAAAAAAGAAAAACTTTTTTAAATGAGGAGTTTTTCTTTTTAAAAAAATTTTATTTACATAAACTTATATGATTTCTAATGAATGATCAAATAAAAGTAAGAAATCGTACTATCTACAATATAAATATCAATTACTCAAATCATAAATTGTTTCGCATTAATTACAATCTTGCAGAGCAAAAGTGTTTTTGAAAAATATCATTTGATTTTTAGTTCTGACACAAAAGATTATCGTTATAGACAATGATTTCTGCCATTTATTATTTTAATGCGTTACCTTAGTGGCTATAAATTACTCCGGTAGCAAAAGCAATTATGTTAAATGGGATCATGGTGAACAATGTGTCATTCTTTAATAGGCGAACCGGTATGGTATTGACCTGTTGTGCCTGCGATATGTACATGACCTTTTCTAAAAATGTAACAAAATCTTAATTCGTACCTTGTATTTGAACCCCGCTGGGAATATATATATACACCTGTTAGAATTGAGAGTTATCACATCATTCTATTTCTGGCAACTCAGCTTTGGATTTAATCTTGCCTTATTGTTTCAAAATGATCGCAAAGGTATGTAATATTTTATATTAAAAATACATTACAGTCATAAAAAGTGAGATATATAGTATAAACAAATGGAATAATATCTTTTTACTCTAAAATTTTACAAAAATCTTTTGGATAATAAGAATTTTCAATTTTCAGCTTTTGATTTCATATTGTTTGATGTGAAATTACGAAAAATATTTTATTGTTTATCAAGTTGAATGGAACAATACACGAAACTCTTAATCATCTTTTATTTAAAAATCTTATTAATCATAAAAAAATATATATATATATATACATATCTCAAAAATTAATTTTCATTTTTATTTAAAACACAGTAAATAAAAAACAAAACAAATTTTTGTTTTACTAGTTGTTAAAACAAAATGAATAAAATAAAATTAAAAAATTAATATCAGACTTGGAAGCATTCCATAAACGATATTAAAGTAAATGTAAACTAAATAATACAAAGATATTAAAATATTGCCTGGAATTTAAATAATTACTTATTGCTAAAGATGATCCACTGTGTTTTATGATTATCGGTATTGTTATTTGTTAAATATATTTTCCAATCTGGAACATTATGCTTTTAAATAACATAAACATGTTTATTATCTACTTTGTGTCATTTAGATTGGCCAACATTTGTCCCTGATTTTATAAACAATCGAAGCAGCAAATAATCCTTAGATGACACTTGGATGTTTACAAACCCTATATAACCCTTCATATCCAACTATTCAGACTACAAATTTAATTCACCTAAATATGCTTTAAATATGGCAATACATTCAGTTATGAAATACTAGATTTAGATATTTTCAGAAAATCAGTGTGTTAACATGGTCAGGTTTTTCTGCAGTCTTTCTTGAAAATCGATAGAATATAACGGTATGAACAAAACCTTTTATCTTAATATAAGAAATTTATTAGTTGTATATACGAAATGCTGCCAATAGTGAAAGGTGAATTTTTTATTCAAAATGAAACTTAAATAAGTAATATTTTTGAACAATTTCAAATACCAAAACAAAAATAAAGTACTTTTAACATTATTGCAGAAACATATTATTAAGCTACATAATCTTCACCCTCTACATATCTAGGATACATTGAATGAATAAAGATGCGTGAAAAAATAATCGATAATTTTCCGATGATAATCTAAATTTTGAATAAGAAATATTAATTTCTTATGGTACCAGAGTATATGGCCTTCATGAAAAATATAAATTAATTTTTGAACAATACTGTAACCAGAAATAATTTTGTCTTTATTTTCTTGTTCATTGCAAAGTATATTATTCTGTATCACAAATTATTTAAAAAAACAGTACGTCCTACGTTTTTCCTACGTTATTCAACATTAATCTCCATTTTTACATTTTTTAATACAATATTTTGATTTAATACTCTCAAAATATACTTTCAAATATTGACAAAAATATATTTAATGTTATTTAATTAACATTAGTTAAATGCTACAAACCTCAAACTGAATTTCTGATAATTACCTTAAAGTATGCTATGTGATGAATTAATAAAAAAAATATGTTTTAGGTATTCTTAGTAATCGCTCTAAGTGCTGTTGCATATGCCAAACATGTGGCACACCATGAAGTGTTATTTAAAAATCAAAACCATTCTGTTTCAAATCAATATTAATTTAAAAATCACTAAAGACAGTATAAATCATTAACACTATAAATCGCAGACAACATAAATAGTACCTATCGTTAAAAAGCGAATATAAAAACTTATTAATAAGTTTTATTAAACTGAAATATTTGTTATGAAATATTTCAAAATAACGAATATATTTCGGTTACATTAAATAAAATAATATTCAAAAAATAATATAATTCCTTAAAACTAATTTATTTCACAAATAATAATAAAAAAGATTAATTTTAAAAATATATGATATAAATAAACATTTTTACTATAAAGAAGAAAATAAATTTGATTAAATAATGATTTAAAAAAAAAATATGCATATGCATTGAAAAAGACAAGAAATGGAGTTCTTAATTTTTTCCATGATGAATTTCTGAAAAATAAGCAGAAAGTGATGAAAATATAATTATTGGAATCCCGGAATCACTAAACATCACATATTTTCGAAAATTCTAACATTATTTGTGCATTTGTTTTGAATATAGACATTAATTAATAGTATCATTAACTGCATATTAATTCCAATGACAATAATATGCAAGCTATATACAGATAATGTATAAATACATACTTAATTTTTATTACTTGATCTTTATAGCATCACCACCATCATCCCCAACCCTGCTCATGTTTGGCTTCATTCCAACGCCCATCATACCAGCATCATGATGGACACCACCATGGACACCACCGCAAGAGAGCATCAATATCATGGCCATCACCACCATGGTATGCTCTGGCGTATCACATCGTAACCCAATACATCCCTCGTCATGGTCATCATCAAGTGGAAAGATATCATAATAACCATACATTATTTATCCGGGTTTTCCATGTATAAATCTCTGATCAATTTCTTTTAACTTGCCGCAGGCGTTAAGACATCTCCATATAGCTTTTTTGAGAGTTTTTCCTCCAGAATCAAAGGTATCTAATAAAGGCAATTTTGATTTATTTTTTGAATTTTTTTTTCTTTTTTTTTAGAAAATACGTTAAGCATCTGGTAACCTTATTTTTTGAATATTGATTTTCCTTATTCATGCATACTAAGTGAATTTGAGAATCAAAATCATGGTTAAATATGCTAATAACGATTTTAATTTAATGGTTAGTGAAGCCGTAATATATTTAGTTAAGTTCGACTTCACATGTTACAATCAATATTTTCAATAAAATAAGTATTTTAAGTTTATTAAATAATTATAATTTTTAGATTATATTTAATCAAATAGTTTGTAGTGTGTGTGATGATTATTAGACATGCATTTAAATATTAACATGTACAAACATTTTAATATTTGGAACTAGAGATTAATTAGAATGAAAAGAATTATGGACTATGATAAGCCATTAGAGAGTGATACAATTATTAAAAAAGCAATAATTTATAGACAGTAAATGAATAAATGTAAAAAATTAACTTTATAAATAAGACAGCAATAATTTATTCATTTTAATGCATTCAGAATAAACAAATCTCATTTAATCTCACCTTATCCTGAAGATCCAGAATTGTGCCTAATCGGCAAATTCAGTTACAATTCCTTTCCTCAATCATTTTGAACAGGCTGGCAATGAAACAATAAAGGTATGCAGCAAACAAAATTTGTACATTTATTGTTGAAAAAGAATTGTTAATTTATATTGATATAACATTTGTTACTTATACCACAGAAAAGAGCTATTTTTCCAAAATACGTTTAATTTTCTAATTTAGTTCAGATAAAGACCCTCTCACAATATCACAACATAAAATATAATCATTGGATACATTATGTGCCTGTATTAAAAATAGCTTAGTGGAAAACACTCAAGCAATAGATGTAAACTACAAATGAAATTAATAACATTTCAATGTTGCATATTTGCTCGTAATATAACTAAGCAAATTATTACATATTTTGGTGAGTAACTGAAGCATCATGGAATCGAGAAAAGTAACTGTGATATGTTAATACTGCATGGTAAATTAATAAGACATCTGAACATGAAGTTTCAATGTAACACAAATGAAAAATTCATACCGGCTTACACAGTAACTGTACTTGAATACATTTCCATGTTATATTCCTTATACATCGTGAGTTTCTAAGCAATATCGATTGGCATGGCATATTTTGGTAAGTGATGGACGAGGTCATGAAATCAATAGCAGCTGGGCGGCGGTTATTCATGGCCTTTTGAAATAATACAAGATACATGATGTACACACTACCCAACTCAAATGAAAAACCTTACCACAACCATATCTGATAGCATACTTGAAATCTCTAGATCTGTTTTTGATACAAGATTAATGAAATCTCCTGAGAATACAAATACTACAAACAAAAACCAGAGGTTCTCATTGATACACCCATTTTGGCATAGTGAAAGTTATTCTGTATTTTAAATATCTGGAGGCACTTTTGGGGGTTATACTTTTTTTTTATTTCTTTTGTGTTATATTTATGATTTTTTATTTTTGTGTTTTATAATTTTGTGTTCAATAAAAATAGTATAGATAATTGAGGAATAAAATTGCAAGTATAACTTTATTATTGTGAAACACACAATATTTTCATCTCATAAAGCCTGTTTGAGAGGAACTTAAATAAACATAAAATATTCTATATTGACCTAAAAATCTGTTTATTAATGTAATTATTTTTTATTGTTATTAGATGTTTTGATTTCAGACACTTGCTGTAAATGTGCTTTAAATCACCAAATGTGGTAACTCATTTACTAATTGCGCAATGTGAGACCATTTGATGGTTCCGGTTGCCAATATTCCATTCTTTAGTTAGATTTGTACTAATAATGATGTCTGGTATCTAAAATATTGAGCAAATACTGAAACATAACACCTACAATTTCATAAAAAGAAATATTGAAAAAATGAATGACCAAATAATTGAAAACGTTTTACTTTTAGGCACAATCAGTCAGCTATTAAAAATCAAGATTATGATTCATAACAAATACAGTAAAATTGAAAATCGAGCAAAATTATATATATATATAAATATGGTGATTTATAAACCCCAAACTAAATGTTTTAAATGTAAATAATTATATAGTAAAAAGTACCTCTTTAGAGGAAAATAAACAATGTAAATAATATAAACCAAATGTAAACACTCCCAACTTAACCTGATAGTAAATTCAAAAGTAAAAGGGGTTATGAACATGAGTTAATTTATTTCCTTTGTCAACGAATTATAACAAAATATTTTGTGAAAATAAAAAGGCTTAACAGTACAATTAAGTAACAAAATACAGGAATGAAAAACAAGACAAATGTTTTTATTAAAAATTTTTAAATGAAGAGGTTCAAAAATGAATTAAATTTTTGTCTGTACTACACGGAAAATTTTAAATGATCAGCTATCATTTGTTAACTAAAGTATTGTAAGTAATTTAAAAGTTCATTATATTATTATTAAGAAATGAATCAAAGTATGAGGAAAATTAAAAATTAAAGTGGGCATCGCCATATTTGAATTGCTCAGAAAAGCTTCCAAAACAAAAAAAAAATATATTTTTGATTTTATTTATTTTAAAGAAGATTACTAACAATTAAAACATTTTATAAGGTAGCGCCACAGCTGCTACTCCCTCCGCACCAGTAAATTTTAATTTTTACCGAACGTGCCAGCTAGGCTGAAAATATATAGAATTTACACAAAACATATAATTACCTATTGCTTGCATTGAAAAAGTCCACTGTAGTGATTCCCTCGTAAGATAATAAGATAAGATAATAGTAATACTGTAGAGTGAGGATATTGTGCCTACATTGTAATAGAATTGGGAAATAATATAAACAATGACAATGAAAATGATATTTAATAAATGCTCGGTTTTAACTTAAAATGATTGTAGCTTAATATAAAAATAGGAATTTTCCTTTTCCTTTTAGAAGCCTGAAAGAAGTTTCTTCCCTCTAGTGAAAGTCAAAAGCTTCTTCAAAATTTCCATTTTTACATTTTTAGGTTTTTAGAAAACCTTTGTCATATTTAGAAGTGTTATCTTATTCTTATTTAATTCATTACTAAATTAGTAAATTATATATAAACCAAACCACAAATAGATTTTCTTAATTTGATTGCAAATAAAAAATAAAAATTTGAATAAATTATTTTGAAAATTTTGATTACATAAAAAATATTAAATGAGAAAAATATTTTAAACGAAATGAGGTTTTAAAAAAAATATAGAGATGAGTTCAAATTTAAACCACAGCAATATTTATTGTTATTACAAAATTAGCTAATTACAATGATTATATTAAATGATTTAAATAACTTTTAAGTTACCAAAGTTTATATTTTTTTTTTGTAAAAGCTTAGTAGCTTTTAAATCTTTTTGTAAAAGTTTACTTGGCTTTTTAGCATTTGTTTTTGTATAATATTTAAAAATAATAATTTTATTTTAATAGGAATAATAATTTTAATAATATTTAAAAACAATAAATAAAAATTTTAACATTAATAATTTTTAAAAATATTTAAAACAATAATTTTTATTATCTTTTAGTAAAAATTAGTGAATGGCATTGTTTATAATCAGATTTTTATAATGAATAAAAGTTTCTTGTATTTTTATTTCCCCTTTAAAAACAGTATTGTTTACATCTATTTAGTCCAGCATTCCTTCCTTATTTATTTAATAGCTCAAACCAAATTGTAGAGAGAAGAAGAAAATTTTCCTGTCATAAAATATTTATTTTTAAACATGAGCTTTCGGTAAATATTTGATGTCTGTTGATGTTGTTGTTGTTGCTTATCCCCTTGGTTTAGAATCCTAAACCAAGTCCTCAGTATGGATCATGCTGCATCAATAGATCGTAAACATCCTCCTCTCATTCAACAGTTGCCTCACAGGGCACCAATACAATCGATGAGATGAGAGGGAGACGCGATGGCCGAACAATGACAAAAGGTATATGTCTTCATGGAAGTATATGGTATGTCAAAGACATTTTCTCAAATTATACTAGATAATTAAGGCTTTCAAAGAGGACATTCAAAGAAAACTGTTCCACATATTTGTCTGTGTCTAATCCTCAGCGGGTTGCAGTGCAGGACGGACATTCCATGAGTAGTCTACTCACTGATGGAGGAAAGGGGTAGCTCCTGTTATGACGGAGCATCCCATATTTACCTACTTTAAATATGAAAAAAAAAATGAATTACCAACCAGGCACTTCGACATGCCAATTGCAGAATCTCTATCACAATCATCACCTATCCTTTATTAAAACATTGAATATTTTGCCCAGCACTAGAGGAGTTTAACCCCGCGTCATCTTAGATGTTATTCTAAATTAATACAGACATTAGAAAATGGTTTTTAACTTCACAATACCTACACAAAGACTATGCACCTATGCATTTAAATTTAAACTCTCTAATGTATGCTTATATATGCATAAATATATCACTCATTTTTTAATGCTATCTTTATGAAGGATATATTTTTTAAATTTTCGTTCATTTCAAAAAAACCATAGAGGATACTTTTCCATGTACTTAGACCGTCAAAGAAATTTATGAGCATAATTGCAGTAATGAGAAATAAATACATTCATTTTGAAATCATAATTTATCACTTGCGCTCTGGATACACAAACTATCTGACATCTTCATGACAGTGGACACAACATGGATGTGTCAACGCTCTTCCTTATCGGAAGAAGTAGTATTTCATGGAGAACATTCATGGTTTGCTAACATTTGCGTATTAAATTTGGAAAAAATAATAAAACAGGAATCTATAATTGGGCAGCATGACTGCCAGTGTTAGACTCTGTCATATTCAGAGTAACTCTTTAAGTCGTAATTGCATGTCAACAGAAGATTCATTCCCTTATTTTCCAATACGCTAATTACATATTAATATATCTTTATAATTTTTAAATCTATATAGATGAGAAAAATTTTTTTTTTAAAAACACATATATCAAGAATACCTACTCATACGAATGAAGCATTTTAATTTAAATTCACGTTTAAGCATTATGCTTACATATAAACTATGTTATATTTTCCTAAGCTTACCTAATTATGTTATATGTTCACTATGCTAGCATATAAACTATGCTATATGTTCTCTTTCTTACATATAAACTATAGATGTTCATTAAGCTAACATATAAATTAATTATGTTATATGTTCTCTTCTTACATATAAACAATGTTATACGTTCACTATGCTTGCATATAAAGTATGTTATACTTTCACTATGCTTAAATCTAAATTATATTATATGATCATTATGCTTACATATTAACATACATCACTCCTTGTGTTGCTCTTTATATTCTAGAATACACATTTTTAGCGTATTATTCTACTTTTATTATTATTATTTATATCCTCCATTTTTCATGAATAAAGCTTTAAAAAAATGTTTAAATATAGTTTAATATAATTTTCTACCTTTTATAAGCCAGGAAAGAATTGGATATTTTTTGTCACATTAATTAAATAATTCCACAATAATAACAAAAATAATAAACCAACATTTTTGTAATTTTACAATTGTTTATTTTATTTTAAAGAAATCTCTTTAAGAACAAATTTGTAATACTATTTCGAAGAAATATTTTTAAGTACAAGTGATTTCTGAAAATGCTTTTTTAATCTTTTAGCCTTTAGCAATTACAAATTGCACCTTTAACAAAAGCAATTATGTCGTATGGTTGAATAAGTTCGTCATGTCGTGAAAAAGTGAACCGGCGTGATTTAACCTATTGTGCTTGATAAGATTTATCGTTGACCTTAAAACATTTAATTCATGCTATTCGTACCTTGCGATTTGAACCATGTCTTGAGTATATATACACCTATGAGAAGTGTGAACTATCCACACTTGATTTTGTAGCAACACAGCTTTAGGAATTATTTGCTATTGTTGATCCTGTGATACATATAAATATGATTGCTAAGGTTTGTACTTTTAATGTTGTTTTCTTTTAAAAACGTAAATATTAATTAATGATTTATTTGAAAAAAAAATGTATTTCTATCATTAAAAATATAGTGAAACTTGAAACTAACTTTAAATGCAAAAAATCTACATTATAGTTTAATGTTTTTTTGAAATGTTTATGTTATTATTTGTAACTACAGTGATTACGTTAATTTTTATGATTATATATAGTTAACTTATTATTTTCAGAGACTCATGTCTGATTTTTAGTTGATTGTTTTAAGAATAACCTATTGATGAAAACTTTCGCATAAAATGGCTTTTGTAGACAGACGTGTATTTAAGCAACAATAAATTACGTATTTTAATTGAAAATGCTCAGATACTACTCTAATGTATGAATTAAAAGATTGTTGAATTGCCTATAGTTTCACTGAAGTAAATGGTTTTCTTCTTTTTGGAAAACTTTTGACTCCTAAGTATTTTTTGTTTTTATAATAGTATGAAGATTGTAGATTTCTTTTCTAAATGTAGTTTAGAGCATTTTTAAGTTATTAGAATTTATGAAATATTTCTGAATTTTGTTATATATTATATATATATATAGAGAGAGAGAGAGAGAGAGAGAGAGAGAAAGATAATTTAACGTTGTTACAAACTTTACGTGAATTCAAGTATGATTAATTACAAATTTCATGTTTAATGTTATCTAAAAATATATAATTTAAATTAAAAGATTAAGTTATTTTTATTAAATGCATGAATGTTATTAAAATAAAAAAAAATTATATTTCAGATTTTACTTCTTGTTTGTTTGAGTGCTGTTGCATACGCCAGCCATCATGGACATCATGAGGTGAGTATACAGAAAATTAAAAATTTTCTTACCACTGCAAAATGTGAATATTTTTTTAATGCAATGTAAAAACAAAATGTTATATTAAAATAAAATAATAGAATTCGTAGTAATAGAATATTCGTAGAATAATAGTAAAAATAATAGAAATTTCGTAAAATTCATATCCTTTCCATGTATATAATGAACGTTACAAAATTTGCTATGGTAAATTAGAAAGTGCGTAAAGGCTTATGAAATTGTAAATAAAAATTTTAATTATATATACATATATAATTCTAAAATGACATAAATACATACTTTTAAAAAGTAAAACAAAAATTATCTTTATCTAGAAACTTACCCTCTAATTTTTTAAAAATTAAAAAACTTGTGATTATTCATATTTAAAACTTTTACATTAAATATTTCATAATAGTTTTATTACTACTTTTGGATTTATACTCCTTTTTAAACTTGAATGTGTTTCTTAATGCATCTTAAATGTTATGATGGTTATGAACAAACAAAAATTTTATCTCTTAAATTATTTGAAAGGTTTTCTCGTTTTTTCCTTTTCTTTGTCTTTCAGGAACACCATCATCATCATCCCCAACCTTACAAATTCGGTTATGAGATAAAGGATCACCATGGATCCCAACACAGGCATGAGCATGGAGATGGCCATGGCCATGTTCAGGAAGCTATGGCTTCACTGATCACAGGGGAATTCACAGAGAAGTTCACTACGTGGCTGACAAGCAAGGATTCAGAGCTACTGTGAAGACCAACGAGCCAGGAACTGCTAACCAAGACCCTGCTCATGTCAAGCTTCATTCCAACGCCCATCATGCTCATCATCATGAGGGACACCACCATGGACACCATCATCATGGCCATCAACACCATGGACATGTTCAAGTGCATCATCAACAAGGACATTCTCATCATGGTCATCACCATGGTTGATAATGCTGCCTTACATTCGATATTATTTATTTATATTGGAGATTTATGCACAAATTCCTCTGACCATATTTAATTTGCCAAAGAGTATGCCAATTCACATTTAATTTTAATTTCTAACATAAGGCATTTCGATTTCATTTTTAGATTTTTTGAATTGCATTAATAAAAATTTAAAACTATGTTTCTTGGTTTTGAAAATATTTTTTTTTTCTGAAATCTACAAACTTTTAAATAAATAGTAATTAGTATTGATTACATAAACTTTAAATTTCAATTTATAATTACCAAAATAATTTAGTTTTTACGGTTATGTTTCAGTAAATTTTTTTATACTTAAATACAAATTTAAACTCTAAATTGTCTTATAAATATTACATTTAGTCATTATTTATTACATAATATGAATTTTTAAATGCTTTAATAATCAGTGAGTTATAAATCAAGTAACTGAACTTTGATACATTAATATGTGACTGAATCTCAATAGGTACATTTTTGCAGTTAATTGAAAGATTTAAAACAATACAAAAATTAATGAGAAAATAAGAATGAAGAAATAAAAAAAATTGTATTGCAAATGACAAATTAAAAGTATTATTAATGAATAATCATGATTATGAATTAATATAAATATGGGTACAAATCAATATGAATAGCAAAAAATCAATATCAATATTGTAACGTTTTGCCTTTATCAGACCTATATAGGTCCAAGGAAGAGGCCCACTTTCAAGTTCATGGGAACACTTTAACCTTTATTTACAAGCACTTTATATATATTTTATATATATATATAAATTAAAATTTTATCCCAACTGCACGGTTAAATCACAAGTACAGTTCACTGCGAGGTTGAAGATTGTCAGAGTTCTAGTTTCTACGTGGAATCTAATTGCCTGGTTTAATGCATACCTTAATTATCACACGGCGTGATAAACATAACCACAAGGGGTTCACTTTGAAATACAGGCGGAAACTCCGTTCTATTCAATAACTTCGGAGAAAAAAAATAATACAACACTTTTGGTCGATTCGTCGCAGAACTCTCTTCTTTCTTCTCCAAAACCTCCCTTTAAGAAAATCTATCAAGATTGGGAGTCAGCTTTCCTTACTTCTCATTAGAGTAAACACTTAGCTATTGATTCGATCACCAATTAAGATGGAACAACTCATGGTGTAGTCCATATTCCACCTGTAATTGCTTCTGTGAAGGACATTCGCTAAGGACAGACCGTTTTCATTAGTACAAAACCCTAATTACATGTAATAAACTACCTACAACACTGCTTGTCTGCTGTCAAATTTTGTGATGGGTTGCTATTATGTGGCCAAAGAATATACATTCCTCTCTCCTGGGAATGAAATGCCAAAAAACACTTCCTATGAGAAAAAATGTTACAAAAATCGATGTTACAACTATTCTTATTCATCCTTTAATTCAATGATTAAATGATGAATAAGAATATTTGAGTTTCTATAGATACATTTTTGGAATTAATTAAAAGATTTAAAACAATACAAAAATTGATGAGAAAAAAATGATGACACACAGATATTGAGACACAGAAATAAGAAAAATGTAATGTAATTACCAATTAAAATTATTATTAATTAAGAATCATGAATATAAATTAATATGCATATGGGTATTAATGATTATGAATATGAGTAATATCACTATGAATATGAATAATTAATGAATAAGATCATTTAAGAATCATGAATGTGACTAACGAATTAAATGTTTTTCTTTTTAATTTTAACTTTTTTTAAAATATTTTATTTATAATAGTTTACTTTTTCTTTTAAGTAAAGAATTAAATGTTTTTGCCTTTTATTTTTTTTTTATCTGTCAAATAATCATTTAAAAATCACTCTCAAAAGCTTATGTAATGATTTGAAAAACAAAAATAATAAAAGTTTTTTTTTTTTTTTTATTTATTATTGTACATAAAAAATAAGAGCTTTTAATTCTAAATTTTAGATCAAAAAGGGCCTTTAAGCAATGCAAAAGATAGTGAGAAGCAATGAAAGTTTGTATTTTATTTATAGACATCAGCTATAATTATGGAAGATAATGATTAATCGAACAGAATTAAAAAAATTCTTATTCTACTGCATGTATTTAACTTTTAATATTAGTTATCTTTATCATTTCACTAATACGTATCAATAAATTAGCAATTAAATAATAGAACAAAAACAATTGAAGGTTTTTCTTTGTAACCTAAACATTAATTATATTAAGAGATAATAATAAATAAATTAGTGTTCATAAAATTCGGAAATTATACAGGATATAAGAGGGCTGATTCATTATATTAGTAGATAGAAAAAGGAGTTCCGAATTGAGGGTGCCGTATTTGAAGTTAAACCGTTAGGAGAGAAGCAAAATATTGGGGAGAAAAAATATCAAAATATCGTAATCGGGGAGAGTAGAAAAACACTATAGGTCAGAAAGTTTCAGATAGAAGGTTATATTCTTAAATTGGGAATATATTCTGAAATTGAAATTCTTCATATATTCTGAAATTGAGGTAGTAAGATGTGAAATTGTTTGAATGAAGTAAAGCAGTGTTGCTCTCTGATTATCTCCGAATTTCTGCCTGCTTGCTACTTTGTGGGCTGTAACGTCTCGCCCTATATTAGACCCAAACGGCTTCATGAAGAGGACCACTTTCCATGATCATGGGAGCACTTTAAGTTTTAATAATTTATTATTTATAAAAAATGAAAATTAAAGATTTAAATTTGATTCACAAATGTAGAATTAAATCATTAGTACAATTCACTCCAAGGTCAGAGATATTCAGAATTCTCGAGTCTACTACGAATCTAAAAATGGTCTACGGCAAATCTTAATTATCACATGGAGTGATACACTATACACGATACACGGCGGGCTCACTTTGGAAACAGACAGAATCTCCGGTTTATTCAGTCACTTCAGAGAAAAAAAAAGAAAACAACAATTCTATTCGATTCGTCTCGGAACTGTCTCGTTTCTTCACCAAAAATCCCTCTTCTAAGACAACCCGTCAGGGGACAGCTATCCTCTGCAAAGTCTACTCCAATGAGAAGTGATGATTTCTCATTGAAGTAGACATTTCTCAGCTCGTGATCTATCATCAATAACCATGGAACAACTCATGGTATAGTTCATATTTAATCTGCAGTTGTTTCGACATGTGAAGGTCGCACAGACATTCGTTGTTTGAGTGACAGATTGTTCTTATTAGTACAAAACACTAATTGTATGTAATATAACTACACACAATACTACTTGGCTCCTGTCAAATTTGAGTATAGGTTATCATTTTATACTTGTCACATACATACCTCTCTCCTGGGCATGAAATGCCAAAAATACTACAAGGTGCTACAAATAAATGCTACAAGGCTAATGACCAGAAATTAATGTATCTCTCATGTTAACAACATATATTATTTTAAAATATAATAAATGGTCAAATATAAAAGGAAGTGTAAATTATGAGGAAACTAACTGCATAAAAATATTAAACGAGAAAAAAAATATTAATGACAGTTTAAAAAAATATAGAGATAGGCTCAAATTTAAATCAGCAATAACATTTATTGTTTTTACATAAGAACCAATACAATAGTTTTAGTAAATACTGTTAATGAATTTAAAATTACAAAAGGTTTGTATTTTTGGTAAAGTCTTAGATAAAATCTGAATTTTTTTGTATTTTGTTTCGTATAATATTTAAAAATTATGATTTTATTTTAATAGGAAAACCCTATTATCCTTTAATAAAATTAGTGAATGGCATCCGCTTTTATAAGAAAGTCTTTAAAGTGAATAAATGGCTTTGTACTATTGTAAACTTAATAAACAGTACTACTTATATCTAATAAGTTCAGCATTCTTTCCCTATTTTTGTAAGCCAAATTGTATAGACAAGAAATATAATTTTTCTTTTCGTTGGCACAAAAAATTTTGATTTTTTTAAACATAATCTTTTGGTAAACATTTGGAAGTATTCATGGAAGTATATGGTGTATGAAAGACATTTCCTCAAAATGATGATTGGGGTATTAATGTTTTCAAAGAGGATATTTAAGGAAAACTATTCCATATTTCCTGCGATTACATAAATATATGGTATGGTAAATAAAAAATAAATTTTCAACCAGGCAGTTTAACATGTCATTTGGAGAATCTGTATCACAATTATCACATCATTTTTTAAAGCAATAGTTCAGTTTAACCCAAGTCCTCTTAAATGCTATGATTAACATGCTGCTATGCTATTAATACGTGCTACTATGTTATTATTATTATATGCTATTATTAACAACATAATAAATATAATTTTTTTTTTTTTAAATTAACATAAAAATTAGAAAATATTTTTATCTTCACAATACCTACACATACGCCACTATACATATAAATTAAAATTCTATTTAATACTTATACATGATTATATATGTAGATATATCACGCCTTGAAAATACTATCTTCATGAAGAATGTACTTTTTAAATTTTACGTTCACTACAAAAAACAATAGAGCCTACATTTCCGTGTATTTAGTCCGTCAGTGTCTTTTAAAGCAATTTATGAGCAAATTTGCAGTAACGGGTAATGAATACACTAATTTTGAAAGAGTTGCTCATCATTTGCTCTCTGTATTCATTAACCGCCTAAATTATAATGGTATATCTTCATGGCAGTGGACACAACACTGATGTGCCCTAGAATAGTATGGGAAGAAGTAGAAAATTCCTGGATAATATTCATGGTAGGCTCATATTTGCGTATTAATTTTGGAAAAAAATATAACAGGAAGCTATAATTGGACAGCATGACTGCCACTGTGAGACTCTGTCACTGTCTTCATCTGTCACCAAGTCTTAATTGCATTGCATACCAACAGAGGAATCATTACCTCTTCTTTCGATACCACAATTACACATTGAAATATATTTATACTTTTGTTTTAATCTATATACGCACAGCTGTAAAGAATATCTACTCATACGCATGAAGCATTTAAATTTAAATTCAAGTTTAAGCACCATTTTTACATATAAACTATGTTATATGTTCAGTATGCTTACATATAAACTATGTTATATGTTCAGTATGCTTACATATAAACTATGTTATATGTTCAGTATGCTTACATATAAACTATGTTATATGTTCATTACGCTTACATATAAACTATGTTATATGTTCAGTATGCTTACATATAAACTATGTTATATGTTCATTACGCTTACATATAAACTATGTTATATGTTCATTACGCTTACATATAAACTATGTTATATGTTCAGTATGCTTACATATAAACTATGTTTTATGTTCAGTATGCTTACATATAAACTATGTTATAGTATATGCTTATTACGCTTACATATAAACTATGCAATATGTTTAATATGCTTACATATAAACTATATTTTATGTTCACAAGGCTTACATATAAGCGTACACAAGCCTTTTATTGCTCTTTATATTCAAGAATAATGCATTTTTAAGTGTATATTAATACTATAAAATTAATATTTGCTTTCAAATAATTAATAAAATTAATATTTACTTTAAAATTAATATTTTTTTTGAATAAACTTAAAAAATTATTTAAATATAGTTTAATATCATTTTCTACCGGTAATAAAGCAGGAAACAATTGAACATTTTCAGTCACATTTTGCATTCATTAAGAAATTCTAAAAAATCATAAATCAAAATTTTTTAACTTTAAAATTATTTATTTTGAATTTTCTAGCTTTTTCTAAAGTAGTCTTTTTTAAGAATAAATTTGTAAAAATGCTTAGAAGAAATATTTCAAGTGCTAGAGATTTCTGAAATTCTTATTTTAATGTTTTAGCCTTTAGCGATTACAAATTGTTCCTATAGCAAAAGAAATTATGTTGTATGGTTGAATAAGTTCGTCACGTATTAACAAAGTGAACCGGCGTGATTTAACCTATTGAGCTTGATAAGGTTATCGTTGACCTTAAAACATTTAATCCATGCGATTCGTACCTAGCTATTTGAACAAAGTCAGCAGTATATATACACTTATGAGAAGTGTGAACTACCCGCATTTGATTTCGTAGCAACAGAGCTTTGGATTATTTGTCAGCGTTGATCCTGTGATACATATAAATATGATTGCTAAAGTATGTACTTTTAAAGTTTGTTCTCTTTAAAAAAGCATATATTATAAATGATTTATTTAAATAGCAGTGTTTATTATAAAAAAAAATGTTTCTCTATCATTAAAACTACAGTGAAACTCTGAAATATTTAAGTTATAATCGTGTTTTTTGGAGAACCATTTCAGAAATGCCTATATCAAACACTTGTATTTTTTATAACTGCAGTCATTACCTTAATTTTTATGATTATATGCATTTAAGTTATCTTTTTCAGAAAACACAAGCGTCTGATTTCTGTTATGCTTGGCTGTCTCAAGAATAATCTATTGTTAAAAAAAGTTTTCCATGAAATTGTTTTATAGACAGGCGTGCATTTAAACAACAATACATTAATTTATTTTAAGTGAAATAGGTCAGATCGTACTGTAAAAGCACGAATTAAAAAAGACAAGTGAATTGAATTACCTATAGTTATACTAAAATAGATGATCTTTCTTTGGAAAAAATTATTGGTTGCTAAGCGTTTTTTGTCTTTCTAATTAAAAAAAGGTTGTATTTTTCCGCTTCTAAAATGCTTTTTACAGCATTTTCATATTATATATATTATAATTTAACGTTGCTACAAACATTACTAATTCAAGCGTCATTAATTATAAATTTCACGTTTAATTTTACCTAAGATATCTAATTAAATTTAAAAATAAATTATTTTCCTAAATGCATGAATTTCATTAAAATTAAAATAAATTATATTTCAGATTCTTCTTCTCGTTTGTTTGAGTGCTCTGGCATATGCCAGCCATCATGGACAGCATGAGGTGAGCAAGCAAAAAAATTAAAAATTTTCTTACCACCTGCAAAACGTGAATATTTTTTTAATACAATGTAAAACAAAAATGTAATATTAAAATAAAATATTTCCTTTCAAATATTACTTTTTGTAGAATTCATATAATTTCAAGGACATAATGAACATTGGAAAATTTGCTATGATATACTAAAATGTGAGCATCTGCTTATGAAATTGTAAATAAAAACATTAATTATATATATGTATATATATAAAATTCTAAAAATGTAATAAATACATACTTTTAAAAAGTAAAAAAAAAAAAATTATCTTTAATTTGAGAATCACCCTAATATTTTTTTTTTTTTTTAACCGAAGCTTGTAACTTGTGACTATTCATATTTAAAACTTTTACATTAAATATTTCATAATAGTTTTATTACTACTTTTGCATTTATACTAATGTTTAATACTTGAATGTATTTTAGGTGTCATGATGGTTATGAACTAACAAAAAATTTTATCTCTTAAATTATTTGAAAATTTCTTCTCAATTTTTCCTTTTCTTTACCTTTCAGGAACACCACCACCATCATCCACAACCTTACAAATTCGGTTACGAGATAAAGGATCACCATGGATCCCAACACAGGCACGAACATGGAGATGGCCATGGCCACGTACAGGGAAGCTATGGCTTCACCGATCATAGGGGAATTCACAGAGAAGTCCACTACGTGGCTGACAAGCAAAGGATTCAGAGCTACTGTGAAGACCAACGAGCCAGGAACTGCTAACCAAGACCCTGCTCATGTCAAGCTTCATTCCAACGCCCAACATGCTCATCACCATGGACACCATCATCAAGAACAACATCATCATGGTCATCACCATCAAGGACATGCTCAAGTGTATCATCATCAACAACATCCTCATCATGGTCATCACCATGGTTAATTACTTTCGATTATGTTTATTTATATTGGAGATCTGTGCATTAATTCCTTTGATCCTGTTTAATTTGCCAAAGACCATGCCAATTCACATTTAATTTTAATTCCTAACACATGGAATTTGATGACATTTTCTGATTTGTCGAATCACATTAATAAAAGGTTTAAAACTATGTTTCTTGTTTTGATAATGTTTTAGATTTGAAATCTGCAAACTTTTAAATAAATACTGGTACTTAGTATTAATTACATAAAATTTCAATTTCAATGTATAAATACAAAATAATTTATTAGCTTATCTTTAATAAATTTTTTATACACTTAAATACAAGTTTAAAATAGAAATTATTCTGTTAATATTACATTTATTCTACAATTGTTACTTAATATGAATTTTTAAATATTTTAACAACCAGGAAGTTATAAGTAATTGAATTTTAATAGATGAATATTTAACTTAAATTTTTAGATCGATTTTTTGCGATTAGAAAAATTTAAAACAATTAAAAATTTATGAGAAATGTAAGATCGCAACAAAAGGAAAAAATAATGCAAATAAATATGACTAATTAAAAATATTAATAATTAAGATTCATGAATATGAATTAATATGAATATGAATGTTAATAAATATGAATATGAATATGAATAATCGTTGAATTAAGTATCATGAATATGCCGGATCAATTAAATATTTTTCTTTGTAATTTTAACTGGAAATGTTTTAAAACAATTTATAATCCGTTTCTTTTTCCTTCTAAATAAAGCCTTAAATGTTTTGCTTTTTGTATTTCTTATCAGTCAAATAATAACTTAAAAAAATCTTTCAAAAATGCTTATTTAACGATTTGCAAAAGAAAAATAATAAAAGTTTTGTCTTATTTATTACTACACATGAAAATTAATTTTAGGTAAAAAGTAATAAAATATAAATGTAATACAATTTAAAATATAAATTGTTCTATTAAAAATACATTTAGCCTATTATTTATTACATAATATGAATTTTTAAATACTTTAATAATCAGTGAGTTACAAATCAAATAACAACTCTAATTGATGAATATTTTCCTGAATCTCTATAGATTCCTTTTGTGCAATTAATTGAAAGATTGAAGGATTAAAAAGAAAAGTAAGATTAAGAAACAAGAAAACTGTAATGCAAATGACAAATTTAAAGTATTATTAATTAAGAATCGTCAATATGAATACGGGTATTAATCAATATGAATATCAAAATATAATTTTGAATATTGTAAAGTCTCGGCTTTTATCAAACCTATAACGGCTTCAAGAAGAGGGCCACTTTCAGGTTTATGGGAGCACTTAATGGTTATAGGGAACACTAATTTTTATTTACAAGCACTAAATATGTATATATACGAATACAAAACTCTAGGTTATTATACGAAGAAATGAAAAATTAAAACTAAAATTTAATCACAAGTGCACGATTAAATCACAAGTTCCAAGGTCGGAGGTTTTCAGAATTCTCGAATCTGAGTCGAATCTAATTGCCTTGTCTGTGGCAGACTCCTGTTCCAAGGTCGGAGGTTTTCAGAGTTCTCGAATCTGAGTCAAATCTAATAGCCTTGTCTGTGGCAGAGTCCAGTTCCAAGGTCGGAGGTTTTCAGAGTTCTCGAATCTGAGTCGAATCTAATTGCCTTGTCTGTGCAGAGTCCAGTTCCAAGGTCGGAGGTTTTCAGAGTTCACGAATCTGAATCGAATCTAATTGCCTTGTCTGTGGCAGGATCCAGTTCCAAGGTCGGAGGTTTTCAGAGTTCTCGAATCTGAGTAGAATCTAATTGCCTTGTCTGTGGCAGGGTCCAGTTTCAAAGTCGGAGGTTTTCAGAGTTCTCGAATCTGAGTAGAATCTAATTGCCTTGTCTGTGGCAGGGGTCCAGTTCCAAGGTCGGAGGTTTTCAGAGTTCTCGAATCTGAGTAGAATCTAATTGCCTTGTCTGTGGCAGAGTCCAGTTCCAAGGTCGGAGTTTTCAGAGTTCTCGAATCTGAGTAGAATCTAATTGCCTTGTCTGTGGCAGAGTCCAGTTCCAAGGTCGGAAGTTTTCAGAATTCTCGAATCTGAGTCGAATCTAATTGCCTTGCCTGTGGCAGAGTCCAGTTCCAAGGTCGGAGGTTTTCAGAGTTCTCGAATCTGAGTCGAATCTAAATTGCCTTGCCTGTGGCAGAGTCCAGTTCAAGGTCGGAGGTTTTCAGAGTTCTCGAATCTGAGTCGAATCTAATTGCCTTGTCTGTGGCAGACCTTAATTGTCACACAACGCGATACACAAAATCACAAGGGGTTCACTTTGAAACTGGCGGAAATTCCGGGTCATTCAGTTATTTCAGAGAAAGAAAGAAAGACAACACTTCTGATCGACTCTTAGCAGAGCTTTGTCCTTTCTTCTTCATAAACTTATCTTTAAGAAAATACTTCAAGAGGTGGAAGAGCGTCAGGCTCCCTCACTTCTCATTTTAGTAGACATTTCCCAGGTAATTATCGATTACCAATCACGATGGAACAAACTCATGATGAAATTGTTTTCACCATATTCTATCTATATGTAGTCTATCCATAGTCCATATTCCATCTACAAACACTAATTGCATGTAATATAACTACCCACAAAACTGCTTGTCTGTGGTAAAATTTAAGTGATTGTTTTCTATTACGTAATTGTCAAAGAATATACATTCCTCTCTTCTGGGAATGAAATGCCAAACCTTTTGCCTCAAGAAAAATGCTACAATATGAATAAATGATAAATAAGAATATTTGACTGAATCTCTATTGATACTTTTGAAATCAACCGGAAAGATTTAAAGTAAAACAAAAACTAATGAATAAAAAAATTAATAGTTTTTAAAAAAACTAAAAACACGCTTTTAGAGTTAATCAAATTAAAAAGTAAAAAATAATTGTTAACATAAGAATAAAATTACTGACGAGCAAATGAATGTCACTGTTCTAAAAGCGTGGGATGCCTGGATATCAATCGTTATAATTTTTCACTAGTTTCTTTCCGAAATGCAGAGTTAGTTTTAAAATGTCATACAAAGCACCCCACGCTTTTAGAACAGTGATATTCATTTGCTCGTCAGTCATTTTATTCTTATGTTAACAATTATTTTTACTTTTTAATTTTGATTAACTCTAAAAGCGTGTTTTTAGTTTTTTTTAAACTATTAATTAATTTTTTACTTTTTTTAGTTTGATTAACTCTAAAAGCGTGTTTTTTAGTTTTTAAACTATTAATTAATTTTATTTTTTAGTTTGATTAACTCTAAAAAGCGTGTTTTTAGTTTTTTTAAACTATTAATTAATTTTTACATTTTTTAGTTTGATTAACTCTAAAAGCGTGATTTTTTAGTTTTTAAACTCTAAA